>JAVQIZ010049864.1:0-48893 GCA_036023535.2 Galaxias brevipinnis
ATAATCATAATCATGATTATTATTATTGCTATTGTTATTATTTTCAAACTACCAAAACGCATTGAAGGTTATTTGTATCTTCCCTTTAGACCTCAACAGTTTATGCATGACTTGCATGCTCTATGAAGTAATAGAAATTAATAGAAATTCTGCATTTATTTTATATGCGAAAACACTGGAAGGTTTTTTTTGGGTTTTGATTCAGCTGGTTTAGCAAATGTTATCAATACAGACTAACAGCTTTCAGTACTTATAATGCTTACAGAAATAATCAGAGTTCTGGGAGTGCACCTGTGTCTGAACCAAATCTCACTCTTAACAGAATATTTGTTTTTACAGAGCCTCGTACAGGATTTCATATAGCTTTCAAAATGCTTGATATTGATGGTAATGAGCAAGTGGATAAAAAAGAGTTTCTAAAGGTATGCACCCTTTGGACTATTGTATTTGGGTTTAAGTTGTTCTACTCATATTACAATAATTTCAGTGTACTTAGGCAATAAGGTATTCACTTGTTAGTCCTTGAAATATCTCTTGAATAACAGATGGCAAGAACTAATTGTGTAACCAACCGTAAGCCATAAGAAATTATAAAAGAAAATCTGAATTCATATTAATTGTCCTGTATACCACCTTTATATGTATATATATAAAAAATATTGCTAACTTTAATGCCGCCTCAAGAACTGCTGCTACCAAATCGGTAAGTATTTATGGACTTCTGGTGCAAATGCAACCTGAAAGGTGACAAATAGTTTGCTGCTGGTACCTGAAGTCTGTCATTCATTTGTGACGTGGTGTTTGAAGAACCATGTGCACCTCAGCCGCCTCAATTGATTCCTTAGTCTACCAAACCCATTGTTGCAAACATTTAAAAAAACTAGCATCCAAATATATAAGGCAGCGTTGACCAATTTAAGAAAAAAGGACAGGGACAGTGCCTCAATTTCACCAATTTATTTGGCAATCAAACAAAACATACTGTGAGTATATACATTTAGGTTTAGAACCACAATAAGAGTTTTTGTTTGAGACGGCGTGCCCAACCCCTCCTCTGCACCATTGATGTATATACATACACTTTGTAGATCATGCAGCTTTTACATTAAAGTTAATTTGGTATAAATTACGCTGAGAGAACAGGTTTGATTGAGTGCATCACTTACACAATGACGGACAGACTAGTTGTATGCCTCTTCCTGATTTAGTCTTGTAAACTGCATGCCAGCACGTTATGCATTGCTTGCTATGCCTATGCAAATATAATATTATATTATGTAATGTTATAATCCACCCTGCATGGATTATAATTTAGCTTTTGTTTGGTATCGGGTGGTTGATTATAAAATAGTTACATAGTCTGCTGTTGCTGTTATTTTGATCTCTTCACTTTTTTACTCTAGCTGAATATAAGTCAACATAGCACATTTTGCATAAGTAAGAGGTACCTGATGTAATAGTTCAGTGATCTACAAGTAAGCTGCTTACTTGATTAATCTATGTTTCTTATGAATTATAATTATGCCAACTTGTTTTTAATACTGTAGCTCAAGAACATCATTGGTAAAAGAAAAGAGAAAGTTCTCAAGGAAGACTCTACAGAAGTAAGAGAAAATCTTATTACCCTTTTATATGTTTAAACTGATTTTGAGCAACAACAAAAAAGCAGTTGTTAAATGCCTGTTATTTACAGAGTCAAGTCACGGATGGTGATGGTGTAAACACTTCACTACAGGCATTTTTCTTTGGAAGAAATGGAGAAAACAAGCTCCAGTATAGGGATTTCCTTAGGTACGGTACTTTTACATGAGGTTTAATCAATAACCTAAAATGGTGATGTTCATTCATTGTGGTAATTCCAGGTAGAATATTTCACTTTAACCTCAAGACTAAATTTCTCTAAACTGATGGAAATAAGTTTAATTTTTAGTTTTTCTTTATAGCTTAACTGATTTTTCTGTTATCCTTTGAAAGCAAGGTTAGTGTGTTAGTACCCACTCAAAAACAATCAGCATCTTAGAACATCTTACCTCCTACTAGGTTTATGGAGGACCTCCAAGCTGAGGTGCAGGAGATGGAGTTTCTGCAGTTCTCTAAGGGCATGGACACCATGCGAAGAGAAGACTTTGCGGAATGGCTACTGCATTACACCAATGAGGAGGACAATGAGGCCTACTGGGAGAACATGAGGAAGAGGATCCCATCTGGCCAAGTACAAGACAATAACACAGTTACTGTATTCCATATGCAAAATGTTATAACTCCTGATTAAATCCATGCTATTCTGTAGCAGTCTACAATCATAGTGAAAGAGTATTGAGCTAAGCTGTAGTAGAAACTATGATCTGCCATCTGTTTGTACCTGTGATTTTGAATATTGTAAGAAAACGGATCTTGTTTTATTTGTGTAACTTAGTTTTAAAAAATATTTCTCCCAAAGAGCATAACATTTGATGAGTTCAAAGCCTTTTGCCTCTTCACCAACAATCTGGAGGATTTTGCCTTCTCTGTGAAAATGATCAGCCAAGCCAATCGTCCAATTGGGATGGGTAATGTGTTATCTACTGATTTTATCTTGATATTAACTGAAACAAAACAGCTCAAAATGTAACTATAAATACTTAAACTAACTTGATAATAATGCTTGCAGTTCAGTTTAAACGTGCAGTGAAGATTGCAACGGGGGACGACCTCTCAGAAAATGTGTTGGATACCGTGTTCAAGATCTTTGATTTGGATGGAGATGACTGCTTGAGCCATAAAGAGTTCCTCGGTGTGATGGAAGACCGAGTACTGCGGGGACTAAAGGTAGTAAACGGTCTTCCCAAAATGCGCATATAATGCTTTTTCTATTCATGGATGGGGTTAGGTATGCATTTTCATATGATTTCCTTTTCTCAGGTGCAGCCCCAGTATGGTCTTATTGACTACTGGACCTGTGTGAAAAGAGAGACCCTGAAGGGGGCTCAAGAAGCCCTCCGTGAGACTGGCAGTCCATTATGAGGTGTTGGATAGGGGACCAACTTAAAGTTCTGATCAGTGAAGAGTCATACTCCGAATCCAAATTTTTTTTTATATTGGGTGCACATGACCAAATGTATTGCATGAATAATGTTTTCAAGATCAAGTTTCTTGTGGAGAAAGCACTTGTTATAATTCAATAGATGGCAATAGAAAAGCTTTTCCTTTTCATATTTTTACATTAGTTAGTGATTGCTATCTTTTAACTTATTGAATGAATGTATTTCACTGTATACACCACTATGATTTACTACCCAAGAGTTTACACTGTGGATTTGTTACTGGTAGAAACAGTGGAGGTTGTCGAATAGCTTAAAAATGCAATTACGTTTTCAACAATTAGATATAATAAAAATGACTGACTTTTTGGTTTGTTTTGATATTATAACATCTCAATATATTTGGAATGTATAGAGCAAGCTCCATTTAAATAAAGTAAAAATCAAATATGATTCCAAGTCACAATAACTAGTCTGTAATTTATTATAGTTGACCCCTTTAGATCACAAGTGTTACCAATCAAAGCGTGTTATAATTATCTTAATTATATAATTGAGAAAATTCAGAAAGTAAATAGACAAAAACAAGCTTTTGTGATATATGAATGAATATGGGGACTTATGCTAGGTTAGGTTATTAGGGTATACAGCTTACATAGCAACAGTACAATATAATTACATAGCACATGAAGCCATCTTTGGTCTTCTTTTTACTTACTATAAACTCATACATATAAATTTGTATTGTATCAAAAATAGAAATTACATAGCCATTGAAAGTAAATTCACATTTTTGACATACTCTATGCAAGGATACACGTTGGAGACATTGTATGAGCAATTACATTTTTCATCCCTTGGCTTTAAAGACATGGTTTTAAACAATTTCAGAATTTTTAAATCTGTCCAAGTAATTACATGATTCTGACATGCCAAGTATGATTAACATTGTTATTATTCATGTCTTTGTAAAATGCAATATTCAACATAACATGATGATATACAGAATAGAAACACAAATGAGACAAAGATTGTCATTTTTTAACAGACATGTGCTTTCAATCATGGGCTTTTAAAACAAGGCATCGCGAATAGCCTGTGACCTCTGCTGCACCGGACATGGAAAGTTATTTTCTGTAGAATATTTTCTAGTGTAATTGTACTAATAACCCCTGTAGTTGACAGACTTGTGGCCCCTCTTTGAAGTTGATTTTGTTGTCTTAAGGTGATCATGTAGTCCACCCGGGTTTTAAGGTAATCCTGGTTTCTTGCTGCACCTCAAAGGCGCATATAATGGCCACCAAATAGACCTTCAGTAAAGTAGATCAGGGAAGTGCTTTCAGAGCGTTGTTTCATCCACTGGAAATAAAGACAAGATAACTTAAGCCACAGACTCCCAACTACAATTTAAATTTATATTTTGTTGGGTTATTTGTCTAACCATTTACCTCAAGATTCAGAGGTCAGGGATCATTCTCCTTCTTCACTGTAACATCTCCCTCGCCTGCCAAAATGGTTGAGATCTCTCCCTGCATGAAGGCCCAGGGCACAGATGATCCAGCCAGGGGACATCGCTCACCGCTAGGGCAGTAAACCTCGCCTCCAGGGCCCTGGCTGCGGATGGAGCTTCTTGTGCAGGGAAAGCAGAACTTGTGGTGTGAGACGGAGGGACACTGAACAAAGTGAGTGTCCTCCAAACGCTCTCGGCAGAGGGTGCAGCAGAGCAGAGCTTGAGCACCACCTCCTGACTCCCCAGCACTGGTAGTGCTTGGCCCCACTGCACTGGTGCCTTGACTCATAGCTGCTTGGGAAACCGAGGCAGAAGCTGTGGAGGGACTGCCACTTGTAGGACGCCCAGCTGCAGAAGAGTGAGCTATGGACATGCTGGGGCCATCTCTGGCCATCTGGCTAGAGCTTAGACTGTCAGCAACTCCCATAAGTGCTGAGATTGGTGAGGGCTGGCTGTGTAAACGAGCTGGGCCATCTTGAGAGACGGACATGGCTGAGATGGGCTCCATGCCAGTATAAACACCTCGTGGCCATGGCTCTCTGGCTGGATGATCTGGTCTCCCTTCAGTTTCACCATTTTCAGAGCCAGGAGATGCTTTGCGCCGTCGTGTGGTGCCCTTAGGAGCTGCCTGACGGCCTGCAGCTGTCATTGGCATACCTGTATCTGGGTATGGCTGCGGTAGCACCTCTGAAATGGGAGGCTCCTTAAACAAGCGTACAGCATCACTCAGCAGCTCTGTGAGTGCACGCCAATCTCCGGCACCTTGCCTCTTCTCATATTCCATGTAGCGTAGGCCAGAGTTAACCGCTTTACCTGCATCTTTGGCCGAGTCACGGAACATCTGCCTGACCAGTTCGGGAATGCCTGAAAAGACCATTCCAGACCCGCTAGGATACTCCACAAACACCTTTAGCTCGAACTCGGGGCCAGTGCTGGTATCAAAAGCAAGGATACGCCCCACAAGATTGTGGTCTTTCCTGAAGCGCACATTGAAAGGGACACAGCCACAGAGAGTTGCTAGGACATCCCGCACAGATTTGGGGCGGCTTGGCCAACCCTCTGCCCGGCTCCGGGCACTCTCTGCCAACTCAGCCATTACTTCCCCATTCCTCCAGACTCCAGCATCCAGACCAACCAGAGACGAGGCACTAGCTCCCACCCCCAATGACATGGCAGCCACTGCTTGCCGCCTACCAACATCCCCCATGATAGGGCCAGCTGAGACTGCCAGAGTAGGACCACCAACCCTGGACCCCGACACTTGGGCCAACAGGCCGTGAGGGGCCCCCACTAATCCCTGGGCTATCAATGCATGGGGTATTGTTCCATGTAGGGCAGGGACCGCCCCAGCCCTTCTAGTGTTTGGGCTCTGTCTACTACCCTCTGACATGCCCACATCTTCAGCTCTATGAAGACCATTAGGTAGCCTAGGGGAAACCCCATACTCTCCCCTCCCTCGGTCTAGTCGCTCTGCATGCTGCCTTCCTCCTTCCATAGGCCCACCTGAGCTAGATTTGCTTTGCTGGGGACCGGGGGACCTGCCGTCCAAAACTCCGTGAGTGCTTTTCAGCTGCCTTGCCGTTTCGATTAGAAGCTCAATTCTGTCTGCTCCATCGTAGTTGACACATCCCCTACACACAGCTTCACTGAATTCCCAGAGCATTGCCCATGGCATCTTAGGCAGATCGCAAAGGTAGCACCATTGCCGTCTAGAGGATGCCTGCGAGGCGGAGGACATGTTGTTTACAGGGCCTCGGACAAACTTTGTTCAACGGCCTACAATTAGCGGTTTTCCCTGTTCAAGAATTCTTCAATAGTCAGAAATTTCTTGTCACATGCCTCGATTTTTTTCCCCACTAAACTAGAAAAGCGATTGGTGCTTATTTGTATTTTAAAGTTAGCGACGTTTTCTAATTGGGGTTGTTCGTGTCGGTCTGTCTGGAAGGAAGTAAATCGTTGCAAGACACCGGATACACCTATGCAGTCGTATTGAGTATTCTGGGACCTGTAGTCAACTTTCCATTCAAGCAATCTGGCGTTTCAACTAAAGGACATTTCCTGTTAGACACAGGGCTCAGAGTGAAATTTTCAAGGCCCCATATCAGGGAGAACATTTTGCTCTCTTAGCTCAGTAAAAATAATATTACTTTACGCACTGTAAACTGTGTTGTAAATTGCGAATAATAAAAAAAGAGATACATCTTTGACTTACCAGCCCAACTAATAAACCTTCGCTAATAAAATAAAACAATGCATGCCTTTTGTAATTTTATTGCGCTGCTGAATTATTCATATTTTCTTTTATTTTTGACTAATCTTCTTATTGTAAGGTGACTTGAGTGTCTTCAAAGGCTTCCTCAAATAATTTATTTTTATTATTATTATTATTATTATTATTATTATTATTATTATTATTATTATTATTATTATTTATAGTAGTAGTAGTAGTAGTACTAGTTGTAGTATTATCATGGCATAATCATTGCGTTGTACGTTCGCGTTGAAAATATCTATGGTGATAGAGATCGCTCGCAGGTAGTGGCGCGAAACTTGTCTCAATGCCTGATTCAATCAGTGATCGTCTCTGTCTGAAGCTGACAATATATGAGGTTTTGAACTTTAAGTTAGTAAGTCTATACGCTAGCTTGGTACGCAACTAGTCGGGTAAATTACATCTGTTACGCAATTGAGTCACAAACCTCCCTTGTTCTAACTGTGAGACCACCTTATTAAGTTTAGACAGTCGAGAGAACTAGTAGTATACTAAAGTAGTGAATAATTAGCTAAATATAGCAAACGTTAGTAACTTAAATCTGATGTTAGCTAGCTAGTTACAGTTGATTTAAGACACGTTTGTGTGCTAGATATTGTTGCATGTAATGCCTTGCTTCGGTCAGATGAGGGTCATGATTTATGTCTTATTTTTTATGAGCATCTTAATTTGGAGAGGGTTTGGAGCATCAAGCAAAGCATGTGAATGGGGTGTTCGTCTTTGTGGCATTGGGGACCCTCTCACCTCTACCTCCATTTGTAACTTTGAGAGTCCTCTGGCCTCCCTGTCAGGGGGCATAGAGGTTCAAGATTTGAACTCTAAAGTTCAGACAATTATAGATCACCTGGTGGACCAGCCAGTGGATCCTGTGTTTGGAGACAAAGTGAGGATTAGTTGTTGATCTTTTTTAAGGAATTTTCATTATTTTGCTTACATCTGTCTAATGCTTTGTACTTTTTAAACAAAGAGATACCTTGGCTTTCCATATTATCTACGGGTAGACCTACTCTGTGGTGATAAGGTAACTCCTTATCCGTCAGTATTATGAAATCAGGAAGATAGTTACAGAAAGTAAAATAATTATTTATTGTTTTCAACAGGAATCGTCAGTACGTGCCATTCAGGAGGCATTTCTCACAGGGTTGAGCCCTATAATATATTTGACATTTCAGGAGCCCATCCATCCTACCCGCCTCAAACCACAACGCCTAGAAACCATTCTAAATACAGCCCCTCTAAAAGACAGTGGTAGGTGTTTATCTTTGTACTATTTTGTTGCTTGGAAAACATTTACTTGAGATTGGAATTATTTGTGCCCTGCAGTGCCCTGTGACAGTGATCTTTGCCAGATGGGTTGGTATGCACCTATGCCCATCCTCAATGGGTCAGTGGTCTACAGAGTTAAGGTTGTTTCTAATGGACAGGGTAAAATTGTGCCAGATGAAAGGTTAGTAGCTGCATTACTGCATTTTGTGTTTGTATGTGTGTATAACAGTTTTTTTTTGTGTGTTAATAAGACACCTAGGAAGTAACATTACCCAGCATAATAACACAAAGTATATGCATCTTATGAATTCTGGAGTACATTTCCTTTGCTTTCTTTCTTTGTGCTTTTTTTTCCATCTGAGCAGCTTTTCCATTAACGTCAATGGCTTTGTGCGTAGTACAAAGCGTGGGGATGTAGAGATATCCTTTGGCTTAGAGGTGAGGCTGAAAGTTCCATGTAGTATTATGAAAGAGTTAAGATAGATGCAAAATAATTTTTATATAATTTTTATCTTTATAGCTCACTCACTGTATCCTTCTATTTTGAAGATGCCAGTCCTGGAAGACATGCTGACTCTGGGTAGTCCATCTCGTCCTCTATGGGCTGTAGTAGATCACACACCTGTAATTATCCTACCAGGCATACCCCGCTACAAAGCAGTACTCATGACTGCAACAGGTTTCCTGGACACCCGCATCATTGAGGTGAAACAAAGACTTGGCTTGTAGTAATGACTGAGTGAGTCATGAGGGAGTGAATGAGAAGGAAAGGGAAGTGAATAAGTGTTTACAGTTATGACGTAAAATTGTATGACGTGACACTGTGCAGGTTGGAATTGAGAGCTGCTGGGCAGGCTCTCTGAACTGTCCTCAGGTGGGGGAGTTCTCCTCTATGATCCTGGAGGCAATCTCCACGGAGAGTTCTCTGTTCATCCGTCAGAACCAGCTGGTCCACCGCTTCGTTGGCAACTATTCCCTTCTGGCTAACAAGAATCCCCCCTCCGGTACCTCCCTCAGACAGATATCACGGTTGGAAACTAGATGAGCTAATTTTCTGTGATGTTTTACAAGCTTATATCTTAGTCTATCAGTGGTACTCAAACTGGGGGTTGTAAGGTGTTTCTGTAAAGTTACCAGATTATGTCTAAACCATGATCATGCAACTGGAGAGAGGCCTGTATCAATCATCCTCTTGTTTGCAGCAATAATTTGCCAAAGAAAACACATTTTTCAGTTTGGATATAGTTGTATTTATTTAAGGAGTATGATTAGAAATAGGATATGTCAATTATGACAACTCACAATATGTAGCCTAAATTAAAAAAAAATTGAGCACTGTTTAACCATTTGCTTAATTGAAGATGTTTTGTACTGGCACAGAACATTTTTAAAAACCTTGAACCACAGCTAATCTGTAAAAAAAAAAAAAAAAAAAGAATTTTACCAGTCTTACCGTCGGTATCATTGTCCGATTCACCCCTTTGGAGACCCTGTAACTCCAACAAATGTTTTTCAGACTTATGGGATCAGGTGCTGCGCTCCAAGTGTGTGTCGCGGATGGTGCCAGTGTTAGTTCCCTACGATGGCAGAGAATACTTATACATCGTAGGAGGAGGCTGGCAAAAGGGCACTCTCTTTAAGGCTGAGATCTACGGTCAGTCACCATTCTGGTTGTTGAAAGATTGAATTGAGATACTCGGGGCATTGTTCCCACTTATCTTTCTTACAAAGTATCTAATCTGTCTTAACCGTGATTTGTATTCATAGATGGTGATGCTTCCTATACAGAGTTGTTTGACTCCAAAGGGCGAACTGTTTGCGAGTTCATGAACAGTGAGTTTTTCATCTCATGATAAGCCTTTACATTTCATAATACACAGAATACAATGTTATAATATTCTGTATTCCATACTGCAAGAGGAGCACTTAAATTATTTTAGAATGGATTTGGGTTGAGAGCGGATATGTCATTGGGGTTTTCAAGTGGACTCTCTTCGTCCCAGACGTTTTGTTAATTTGAGCCCACGACGCCTCCAGAAGGCTTACGGTGAGCAATGATATCTCAGAGCCACCCCTGTTATATCCACTCTCAGCATGGATTGTTAGTTATTATAAATATAATATAAAAATAGATTAATATAGTTATAAATGTATATAATTATATAGATATAATTGGTTTACACTGGCGGCAAAAGTTCAACACCGTTGTCATTGTTTACACACAACTTAAAATTCTTTACACTTGTTTCAAATTATGTGATCAAACCAGTTAAAGCCAGAATACAGTTTTTCACAATTGCCAAAACACATTTCTTGAAACCTTCACCCATTTTCTCAAAATTTTAAACACAAATCCAAATATTAAAAACAGTAATTTCAGATGGAATATAGGCAACTGTGAAAGACGTGATGCTGTGGCAGAATGAATCTCTCATTGACTTAGATTTTGCCGTTGCACAAACTTTTGGAGTGTAGTGTAATGTGCTATTCATTTACTGTACTTTTCTTTGTTCTTACTGTATTTTTTGTATTTATATTGTATGGTTTTTCACAATTGTTTACACACGTTTTCCAAATCTTTGATCATTTTCAACAGCCTTGTCATTGATCTCATAGAAACCTACAATAAAGGCAATGTTTAACCTTGCGCATGGGTTCATATGTATGCCAACACCATTGTTTTTATAGTCTACAGTTGCGTTTTGGTCGAGTAATTCTGCACACCTGTAATTTAACGTTTGTAGCAGTATTTTATGATTTCTAGTGGTAAGCATAATTTTCTACACCTTCTATGCTGTGTGCAGTCGTAAATGTATGTTTATTTGCAAGAAAATGTGTGCATTTGCAATATTTTACATTTTCCGAGTTTAAACTCTTTTGTAAATCCAATATATAATCAGATAGACATTTGACAACATTAAAATATATTTAATATGTGTTCTTATTCCAAACAAGTGTAAAGTGGTAGTCACACTTTCATAATTTTGTGTGCATCTAGTCTGCCAAAACTAAATTTGTGCTAAAGCTATGTGCAAGTGTGTCTTGGATATGACCAAATTTTTCTAAATGGTACTAAATATAAAAAATATCAACAATATAGTTAATATAATTTTGTCTTTGTAAAAGGAATTCATTGTGTTCAAGTCACTCACATGCTCTGACACAAGAATACAAAATACCACATGCCAGTCACAACTCATACACACTCTGCAAACGAAAAAAATTGATTGAAAGATGTTTCACACACTTCCTGCTCATGTCTGATTCACAGCGCAACCCTGCAGGGTCATGTGGGCTGCATTGGATTCCCTCCACAACCTAACTGATATGGTACTGGTTGAACTACTGCCGGACATAAAGAAGGCTCCAACCTACCATCTTGTTTTATTAAGTAATATAAACCTTTAACTGCCTGTTTGCTGCAGAGATTTTAGTTAAAGTAAATTTTTCTATATACCATTTAATTGACTATTCTCTAATTACAGGTAATGTATTAATGCGGTTTTATTTTTTTGCAGTCAAGGACTATGTCTTGGCAGAGCCCTTTCCAAAGTTTATCCCAAAAGGTAAAATTCCATTCTGTTTTGGACTAGCCTTTTGTGTTTTAGCAGATGAAAAAAAAAAAAGAATTAGGCATGCCAGTGCCAGTGCCAGTGTGACTATTATAAGACATACACAGTACCTTTTACTAAAGAAAGTTTAAGAGAAATATAAAATCAAAGGTTTGACAATGCTGTCCACGTAGCACAACTGAATGCATTTGTAACAAAAACGTTCCCTCAACGCAGAGGCAAGCAGCTATTAGTTAATTGTACTCTTGTGTGTAGTGACACAATCAGGGCTATAATAGGAACTGCACCACCTGTTCTAGAAAGTAATTCAGCCTGGAACTTTATAGCGAAGTAGAATAAGAAACCATAAGTAAGTACTTCCAACTATGTGCAAAACTCACCCAATCCCTGATAGCAGTCCAAGAAGAACTACTGATTAACAAATATCTTAAACCTTCATGTATTGTTGTACCTGGTTTGAGTGCTCGTGCATACTATTGAATGGGACGACTTACGACTCTTGGATGGTTTTAAGGTTGTATTCAGACCAAATTATTTTAGCAAGAACAAACATTTTAATTGTGATTTTTTATTGCTATATGAATTGATTAAAAAGATATATGTTTCATTAACGTAGATCTCTAAATCTGTAGTAAATTGCTGCTAAATGTTGCATAGTGTACTGTACAAGAGAGCCTTGTCAATTGAAAATGATGGTGATGGTACTTTTTATAGAGCAAAAAAAAGTCCTCTTCAATGATATGCAACCAATAATAATATGGTGTGTGCAGGGAACAGTCTGTCTTTCACAACTGTGACTAAGAAGCAAGAAAATACCACTGTGCATTTGGAGCCAAGGGGCATGTTCTACAATCCCAGCAGTGACAGTCTTTTCATCTGGGGCAACGCTCTGTTTGTCTCGTGGGTACATAGCTGGGATGTCTGTCTGTTTGTGTGCTTGGGTATGTGTTTGTGTTAGAATGAGAATGTCTGGTGCTTAATTAAATACATGTGGTATTCAGTATGCAAAATGTATGCCCTGTTTGCATCTAGTAAGACATTTGCAGACATTAAGTCTGTTTTCTATTGAATAGGCAAGATGGAGGAAAGAGCTATCTGTTTTTCCATGGCTTCCCACTGGATCAGATGATCAAGTATTTCACATTGTCTTTTCAAGGAGAATTTGCCTTTGTCACAGAAACTGAGGAGGTAGGACTGCTCCCCCACTTCTATTTTTGTCCTTGCCCCACTCTAATTTGATCAAAAATATGTTTGAACCTAGACAAGGTCTTCGCTTTATGATTATCTTATTCAAGACATTGTCTGGTTTTGTCTGTTGCTTGTGCGTATTTCAGCTCTGGTGGGGACAGGAAGGTGTAGCAGAGTTGGTCCGAATATATCCATCTTTAGGGTGGCAAGCTTTCTCCAGTATTGAGGCCTTAAAGGGCCATACCTACTACTATAACAACAGCCTGCTCACCATATTCTTTGATTGGGACAGACAGCTGCAGGAGGTATTTTGTTACTAGTTGAATCAGTCAGAGCTGCTAAATTATGTGTTAAACGGAGAGCTTTCCAAGACGTGGCCCATCTCCCAGCAGAATTCATAACCAGACTAAGTGTGTGTCTTGTCAACTGTTGAATCCACTGCACCCAGGTGGTGTACCATGTGGATAGCAAGGGAAAGGGTCACGTGGTGAAAAGAAACGTACCTGTGCCTGAGATCCTGTCCTACAGTCAGTTCACTGCAGCGCCTCTCGAAGTCCATCATCTCAGGTACAGTACTACACATCATACATTCTCTTTGCTGTCATAATCCAATCCAATTTTCAAATCTATCCGATACTCTCCCTAAAAAAGCATGTTGATCCTGTTTTCATTCTTTCCCTCTTAGGGAATTCAGTGCTTTTACCTTCCCCCTCATCTGTCCTTTCTTCTGGGAGCACCTGGAGCATCTGCCCCAACCGGAGCCATTCAATCGGATCCAGTATTATGAGACCAGACCCCCTCTGGTGTCAATCTCCACAGGGCTCCACAGCACTGCTTCACTGGCCACCTACAACGGCCTTCTTTACCACCTCCTCCTCCTTCACTCCGAATACATCATGGTAAAAGCAGATGTTTGGCTGTCTTCAGCATCCCTTCATCACTTTAGTGTGGACCTTCTGCTGCTTTTCACAGTGTCTGCCCACTAGCGACAATCTTTTCTCCACAGGACATTGGGGACCCTGTCAACAACCCAACTTCGCGATGGTGGCAAAACAAACTTCAGTATCAGGTAAGGTTGCCAAGGCTCATTTCTCTTTGGAACAAAGTTAATGACATGTTCTAAATAGACTTAACGTTTTTTGTGTTGCGTTTTGTATCTCTTTCAGGACTACTACTTTTACATGTCCAGTAATTCAGTCTCATCTTCAGGCTTCAATGTACAAATGGACGGCTACATCAGGAATTATTTGAAATCTGAGATCGTCTTCCCTGACAAGGTGTACCTAGACCGCCGCTCCTCCTACACCTTCAGTATCTACCTTGCCTCGGGACACGCTGACCAGCTTACCGTGGAAAAGAAGCCCAGAGGTTGGAGTCTTGATGGCTTCTGAAACTAAAGGACCTTTGTCTAAGTCACATTAAAAATGCAATCAACTTTGACTGATATTCTTTGGTATCAAATTGATTAATGTTCAAATTCACAGTATGTTGTGTTGTATCACAGTATATGTTTTGTCCCTTCAGAGCTTAGTGATATTGGCTATATCTGGCTCTCTGCCGTGGTGTCTGACTACCACTATCTTTATGTGTCTTTGACGAGGCGTGAGCTCTTTAACCGAGGTGCTGTGATCTATGAGGTGAGAATGCACTCAGACACATGTTGATTTAGTGTTATGTCTTTGGTTTTCTTCTATACATTTTATTCTGCATTTATTTAGTTAGATAATGTTATCACAGACTTTTGGGCAATTAGCCTTTTATCTGCTTACCCAGATTAGTAACTGGCTTTTTGCACAGTCAGATGTTGGAAACCAGTAATATTGTCAACAAATAAGCTTAAACATTGTAAATGTTTGTAAATGACCTTGCATCATCTATAAGGTTTGGTTGACTCTTAGGTGACTGTGAGTGACAGGGAGCTGTATTCTGGTCAGGCGTTGGCAGGACAGAGGCTTATGCCTTTCAGCCTCCTCCTACGGGTAAGATTAAAGACCATGGAAAATGTAGATGTTGACATTAAAGTGTGCTATTCTGTCATACTCTGTGGATGTACTGTGTGGGGTCTTTTAGGTATTTTGTGTTTGTTACTCGTGTTCATACTTGCAGGTGTCAAATTCAGATATGCAGTGCTACCAGGCTACAGACAACAGTGTGGCACTCAAGGTGAGTTCTCAATAGTATACTGAACATTCAGGTTAATATTAGTAAAATAATTAGTGATTCTATTTGCAAAAGAGAATTTTGTTTGTCCCACTCAGGGTCAGTACAGACTGCCCATATACATTGGCTGCCCCCCTGGGAATCGGCTGGCATTTGACATCACCACCACCTTGGAGCAGTGTACCCGCATCAACAAGCGTTACTTCAACTGCCCTGAACCCGATCCGGCCATGCCTTGCTTCTACTACGATGACAGTGGGTCCTCAATCTTTATCAGAAGTTTTTACCAGCAAGAACAATAATAGTTTTTAAAAAAAAATCTTTCAATTTCTGGTTGCCCCAGAGCTGTACAATAAATATGCTATCTCCACTTTCAGTGTTCTATCCATACTTCCTGATCCAGGACCTTGTCACAGGGGAGTCTAAGCGATTCCGTGGGAGGCAAGGCGACATCGATACACAACAAAATTATAAAGCATGTGCTATCTTAATATCATTGCCTAATTTTCCTTTTGCCTTTGCTGAACAGCTATACTTTCAAGGTCGTTGGTGGAGGCCCCTTCTCACAAGATAACATTCGCATGTACACTCCACAGGAAGTACTGCAGTACAACACTATGAAATATAGGTATTTTGGGAACAGTGCTTTTTGAATGTTCAAGGTCCTGAGTAGTTGTTCTCTTATAACTAGAGTAGGCAATTCTAAAGATGGGCACAACAGGTTCCTTTGGGCTTCCTCCATGTTAAAGGATTAGCGGCACTGTAGGACACCAGTCCGCATTGCAAGTGTACATGAATGACAGGTCATCATTAAAGAATAGCAAGCCACACGTCTTTAGGTGCAGTAAAATTCCAAAAGGTGGTTAGGTTGCACTTCCTTCATAGAATTGCCATCTTAAGATTGGAGTATTAAACAGGTGAGGATAGTCCATATCGGCCGTGAACAAGCAGTTCTTGTTCACGTGCAAACAACACAAAGCAGTGCCATCGCCTCATAGCAGGTTAAATTTGTTGTATCCAAATGCCAAATTTCTACAAATATAACCTCCAGAATAACTTCTGTTCTGTATGTTTTCGAAGAACAGTACTGGTTCATTTGAATCCCTTTGAATTGAATTATCTTCTTTTCCTGTGCTTTCAGCGCTCAAAAAACTCTAATATGGATTACTGAGGAGTCTACTGACTCTCTGAACATCACCAAAGATGGATACTATGTTTTGCGTGAAGCTACTAACAAGATCCGGTAACATCTTTCCGTTTACTAGTTATTACTGTTTAAACATATTTTGACATTCCCTCTGCCTTGCCCAGTATTGAGTGGTTCTTGACATGGTATTGTGTCAAATTATGCATCCCCAAATTGCCTTCAATGTTGCGATGCAGGTGGAGGTGTGAAAGACACTCTCCTTGTGGTGATATGGCTGTCGAAAGTTTGAAAGCACCTGATTTTTTCTTTGTCATCGAGATCTCTAACAAGTAGGTGGTGTTTACGTACACTATAATTTAAAATGTGCTGTACCATTTCTGTAGTCATTTTCTTTAACCTCATTTGCATGGAAACAGTTTTATCTTGGGATGACTGGATTGGTGTCAGATCTCAGTAGCACATTAAAGCATTCCGTACAATAACTAATGGACACCATTTGTTTTCCAGGGGTGTCGATCTTAGCACATACTGTGACTATGCACTTCAGTTTGTTGTACATGTACATGGATTTCCATTAGATCCAACAAGAGGCCTTTCCTATACGCTAGTAAGTTGTTTCCTTTTTTGCTGAACTGGTCAAATATTTCTAAGGCCTGCAGGTACATCAGATGATGTGTTCTAAGATGCCTTGTCTTCCAGATGATTACGGGCACCCTCTATGCTTTTTTCATGGTATTTGTGCTATACAACTTCTGTGGGCCAGCTGTAAAAAAATTGTGGGGCGCTGTCCAACACCTTACCACACACAAAAGTAAGAGAACATTTGGTTGTTTTGAGACTTAATGGTCTGCGTTATTTTGACGTTAATAATAATCTCATCATTATTTTTCAGAACATGAATCGGATGTTTCCCTGTCACCCAGTGAACATACGTCAGGAGAAAGACACCAGAAATGAAGGCAAACACTAACATATCATAAATTTAACAGTTACTTTATTAAAAAAGACAGGAATATTTTGGGCCTACAATTGACTCTTTCTTTTAGAACAGAATATTTTTAATTATTCCAATGTACTTAATAATTCAGAACACAATCATTTGACATATAAATCTTCAAATTGGAAAATAAATGATTAAACAAAGAAATAAAAAATTTAGCAAGTTAGAGGTAACATCATCTTTAATTTGTCATCATGTTTAGCCTATACTGACAATGTTACACATGCAAATTAAAAAAAATTACTAATATACACTATGCAAAGACACCGCATTACAGATACGTTGAAAGATGGTCATAATTTAGTTGGCATGTTGTGCAGTTGAGAAACACAACTTCAGAGTGTAAGGATAAGGACCACCTAAAGGAGTAGATATTGGCTAATTAAAAAAACATGACTTATTTAAACAAACAAATATTATGTATCAAGCCATAATGTGAACATGTTGCGCTCTACAAGACTTACTAGGGTTCTTCATCTGGTAGTGGTTGATCAATGCCAGCGCCTCCATGGCATCATTAATCGACTCCCACTCCAGTAGACCGGACGAACTCCGCTCACCTGTCGCCCCACCCACGTCGAGAGACAAACATTCCAATTTATTGACACTGCAACAACTAACTGATTTCTTTATCTGTCTTTTCAAAGCAATCTACCTTTTTCAAAGATATTTGCGTTGAGAGGCGTATGGAAATCAACATGAGAAGACTGCATATGCTAATAAACAAAGTTGACCCAAATCAGAGAAAAAAGTGGCCTTTAGACAAGCTCCTCTGTCTAAATACACAATAGAACATAATTTATTTTTTGTCAGAATAGTAAGTATTGTATACACACTTTTTTGTTGGTTTACTTTGTCATTAATACTTGCCAAGAAAGCTATGCGATTTAGAGAAAAACACATTAACAAAACATTTTTCATAATAGGTCTTCATATTACTCACTCTTTCCAGTAAAAAGTTTGACATTTGATGGGCTCTTAATCCCCAATTCATCGCAGACCTAAGATGGATCATAGTTAAAAAACAAAAGTTTTTACATGACAACTCTTCAAAAATTTCTAGTGAGATATGTATTACCCTTACCTGGTTGAATATCTCAGATGAGATCTCAGGCTGTCCGTTGAAAAAATGCAAGACATTGCTAGGGTGCTGGATTCGGTTCTTGGCTGCCTGCTCTGGGGAGGTGAAGCGGTTGTTACGGGAACCATGGAAGTCCTTGAAGCTACTGGAGCCATCCTCCAGTTCGTAGCATTGACCAGGCATGATGGCCTGCTGTTTAGACACACTGTAGCACAAAAAAAACATTGCTTTCTAGAGTTTGGACATGAAATAAATAGTGATTGCATTCAGTCTCTAAAATGTGTAGCTGATGGCTGCACAAAGCAGTGATGACAACATAAAACCTTAAACATGTATCAATCAATTATCTATAAAGGAGGTCATACCAAACATTGAGCTTTTGTCCAAAAAGGAAGTTATTGTTGAGGTGTGTGATACACCTATCAACAGCATAACAGTCTCCCATCTCCACCATGGCTGCCCCTGGCTTACTTTTCATGAACTTCACCTGTGGGAGAAAAAGATTGACTTTGCCTTTATTATCTTTATTCCCCCCAATATCAGTCCAGGCCAAGTGAAATGTGTCTGTTACTACAACTCACAGATGATCTGCTGCCCATTACACAGGTGGAATTTGGCAACCAATTTCCTTATCTTACTATTATGTGAATTCAACACTAAGGACTATCCTGTACAAACATGCATACACTTTGGCTTAAGATCAAAGACAACGATAAGTACACAGCTCCGTTAACGTACATTTCTAAACTATCATCAAAGTTACAGCTCCACTCACCCGCTCTACATTGCCGTACAAACAGAAGACATTGAAGACTTTGTCTGCATTGATCTTAGAGGGCTCAAGGCCATAGACCATGACAACAGGCGAGTCAGCATGGGGACCATACTCGGAAGGAGGAGGTCCGTATCCAGAGCCATAGCGCTGGGTGCCTCGGCCACGGGTCCCCATTGGCGGCCCCATTCGTCGGCCCTCATAGTGAGGAGGGGGTCCGTAGCTTTCGTCGTTATAACCATGATAACCTCCTTGTGGGCCACCTATGTTGGGTAAATTTTTAAGATGAGCATATGGTACACTACCATTTGTATATTGTTTATTAGAACATTCTTATAACATTACTTTACCATAATCTGGAGGGTGGTCTCCCAAAAGGGCAGGCTGTCTTTGACGTTTATTGGAATTGCCATTGGGATCTAAAGCATTAAATAGTAAAAAGTAACAGTGAAACAAATTACAACAAAGGTGCTACACATCCATCCCCACATTTGAATCACTTGTGGAAAGGTTGTGCTTTACATGCAAGGGACATATTATGTTAAGTGTTAAACTGAAAGGTTTGGCAGGCACTCATACAGTATCTTGAATAGTCACGGACATTTGAATGACATAATGGAGATTTGTTAGCTTATTTTGCTATACATAGGAACCTCACACAACTGCTTTCAATATTATCTTTCCAAGTCACACACACCTTCTGAATTGTTCCAATTGCCTTCACCGTCAGCATCTGTGCAGGTACACAGTACAGTTATGTCAAATAAAAGCATTAAAATATTTAGCTTAAAAAATGAATCTATTCTGTATCTTGAATCTACAAAATAAAAAATTGAGGGACATTAATAATTAACTAACATGTTTGTATTGCACAAAGTAAAATGATTTATTAACAACAATTCAATATAGATAATGGCAATATCAATGAAAATATATAACTATGCTCTGTGCATAACTTCTGAACAAATATTTACAAGTAAAACAAACAAAACTGTATTTTCCTGATCCTCCGAAGTCTAAACAGTATTCACACTCAAATTAATGTAAATAAGGCAGAGTTCCAAGCTCAATAAAAGCAAAAAATACAGTTGACAAAGCCACAAAGTAAGAAAAATCTGGAAGGTTGTTCCTTCATATTAAACGCCTAATAGAAGTTCAGGGTTTGTTTGGTCATGACTGTTGATCGGCAGTCCGAGTTCGACTGCAAAATAAATGGGTGGGGGTGGGGTGGGGGGCAGGGGGGGAGTAAATACTGCTTTCTTTATATGATACATTAGACACCAATATGTATTTTCTTTGCTATTACATTAATTTGGTCAATGTCTAAATCCCAACCCCAATACTAAAACATGTTTTCCACAGTATAATTTTTCCCTGGCAATTTCTATTACTATACTTCTGTTCTGTTTTTAGGCGTATTAAAGGCTTTGTTGCATTAGGACACGGTCCTAATAATCAGCCAGTGTCTGAGGTAGTGCAGTTTCTAAAATAAACCCACACAGATTTCAATATACCAGGTCACACACAGTATTTGTTAGTTTCTACCACATAATTTAGAAAAAAAAATGTATTCAACATTCCAGGCGTGGCTTTAAGCAAACCTGTATCAGTAGCAAATATGCAAATATTTCCAACGTTGATTTTATTTGATTTGAAATTGACAACCAGTTCTTTTTTCGTGTAAATCAATTTTCTATCAAAGTTCTGGTAATTCAGTTTGATCTTTTCATGTACTTACAGTACCAGACACTGAGCAAAGTATCCAGTAGGGGGGGGTATGGGTTACTCTCCAGAAAGGCTTCTACCCGACAAAACCTGTGACTCCAGCTTGAACTCATTGTTCTTATTTTTTCTCTTTCCCATCACCAGATCAAGTTCATTCATCCATCCATGCTTGACTGACACCAGAGCAGTAGGCTGTTCATTTTAATAGTTGCCATTTAAGGCTGTTTTCCAGCTTACCGTGCTTTGAGCGCAAAGTAGGAGGACATTTGCACCATGAGAGAGGAATGTCTGTCCACAGACACACAGAGCCAAACCTGTATCACACGGGAGGCGTTAAAGGCATCACTACGGACCAGTTCAGAGAAAAGCACGTAGAGTCAACACAAGAACACCATAGAAAGGAAGAGAGGTGAAATGGGGAAAGGGAACATGGAAAACAAGAGCACCATAGTCCATCAATGCAGAGTTTGGAAAAACAGGTTTTCTATTAGTCTGCCTCTGTGCCTGTATGCTTGACGGGTGTTTGATGCTTGTGTCTTCGTGGACCCCATGTGGTTTCGTGATGTGCTTCTTCTCATGTTTGTGGCTGTCACACGTGTGGATGCTTGTTTGGTAGTGAGAGGCATCTAGTGCTTTGCAATAAATCGTCTGGAATATCTGCATGATGATGTGTTGTCGTGGCAATTCAGGTCTGTGTGTTGCCATGGATATTCAGCTGGGTATGTTGTCATGTTGTTGTGTTCGGCACAGGAAGGGAGAGTGATAGCAAAGGAAGCGCACACACCCAGGTGAAGAAGTGGAAGAATGTAAGCTTCTGAAGAAAAAATTGTCACTCTGCCTTTGTTTACTGTCTCAGTATGTGGTGTCATCTGTTCCCCTTTCAGGTTCAGTGTGTCTTAAAACTTCTCTGTTGATTGCTGTGGTGCTGTGTGTATGACAGTTGGATCCCGAGAGCTGGGAGGAGTGGCATTACTGGCCACACACATCAGACTCCCGCCCCATCACACAAAATGTGTTGGGATCAAAGGGGAAATCTTCTGCGCTCTGGAGGTGAGATATGCTGCACTTGTAAAGAAGATGCTGGATCAAACTAACAGATCAATCTGTGATGGGTATGCTTGGTGTTTTGTTCTTATGGTCCTGGAGTATTTCTGTCCCTTAACCATGATCGAATGTGACGACTATTGTCTCCCACAGGGTAAAATAGGTTTCCTTGTCAGAGGTGAAAAAACAGTGATTGTTGACTTGGGATAAGAAAGTATTGAGAGTTGAAGTCGTGCGATTCCAATTTATTTTTGCTCCACCATGTCCGATGTGATGGAGCAGGTTGAAATTGCGTGGCTGTGGGTGCGGTTGTAGATGTGCAAGGTGCTACGGCTTTAGCAACTTGTGTCTATTTTACACAGTGAGGACATAAGGAGCACCTCATTGTCATCTGGCAGCTGGAACCTAAAAACAATGTATACAAAAAAAATCCACTACAGATATTTGTCTATATTTTGTATAATATTTAGGAAGATTTTTATAGTGAAAAGTCAAATATTTATTTTTACATTTCGATATATACCATGTGTGTCTCATCTTTATTAAATCAACTTAGCCCACTCTAAAAATGAGAATGCTAAATATTCACTTGTTTTAACTTTGGATCAAACATAAAACGGTACGTGTTTCAATGTTACCTTCAGTTCCTGTCAGACGCAATAACATAAACTTGAACTTTAGACCCCTGCATCACATTATTTTATATTGAAAACAAATTCAAAGAAACCCCTTCTCAACTTTTCAACTGTCTTCAGTTAATTATAGTGGACTCTTTGACTTTAATGAAAGATAACACAGGTTCTATTTGTTTACCTTCAGCATGGCTAATTTTAGAGCATCCTGCAGAACTCAGGTGAGAAATGCCTTGGCGAGAGTCAGTTTAGTAGAGACATCTTCACAGTAGGCCTAATACTACAATAGATTAGATGTCTATATGGGCAGAATGGACCTGAATAATAATCTCACATCGGCATAAAGGACAAGTTATAAAGCCAACCAAATCTCCAATATGTTGTGAGATTAAAAGGTGTAACACGCCTATAGCACAATGCCGCCATAAGGTGCCTATGTGACAGTAAAGTGGTGGAGTGAGGTTATGTAGCATGCTCTGGAAGGGTGTGAAACCATGTGGGCATTGGTGGTACCATAGACATAGAACAGTGTTCATGACAGCGTTCTACCTCTAAGGGTGGTACGCCAAAAACAAATGGTTGCTAGGGGGATAACAGAACATGCATGAGCACGGGCTAAATGAACTGCTGCCTTTGAGGTTGCTCCTTGTGCCCTTCCTGTGTGCCTGTTGTGTGTTGAGAGACTGCATTAAAAAGATATAAGGAGTGACAGCGTCATGGGCATAGTGTCTCTAAACATGGTGAGAGGATTAAGAAATCACTCACCACGGTGGTCAGAGGCACTACCCCCAGAGGCGGACAAATTAAACCCCTCCCACACAGTGCCATGAGAGCAGGAGGAGAGGTGGACAAAAGGGGAGGGGGAAGGTGGGGAAGTGAAGATTAATTTGATTACCTTGTCCATTCAGGTTGGGGTTGGTGTAGTCCCAAGTGTCTTGGTCATTCTTGAACACATTAAGGCGTGTTGGCTGTGGAAGTATACATACATTTTAGATCCTTTTTTTTCTTCTTTAGTTAACAACCTTGGTTAATCATTTGAATAAAATGACTTACCTTAGCGTATTCTATCTTCAGAGTACAACAGCCAGAGTAGATATCTGCCCCGTTTAAAGACGCTTTGGCCCTCTGGGCACTCTGCACAGAGTCAAATGTGGGGGGGTCAAAGAAACTATAAGGATGTAAGGTGGGGGTGGGAGTGGTCTGTCTGATGGGAATCAGTTGCCTAGTTATATAGTAAAGAGTCTGAAATAGGTCTGTTGGGCCCATGACCCGGACATGTGGACATGTTGGTATGTCTCATATGGCTGTAAACTGGTGTTAAACCTAATGTAATTCATAAAGACAAAGGCCCTTAACAAAGACTTGATGTCAAAGGATATTCCACCATAGCTTGGACGCCGTTCTTCCTGAAGATGACAATTCTTTGCACAGGTCCACAGTTGTTACAGATGGTGTAGAGCACATCCTGTGGATAATCACATACATGGTCAATTAAAAGTGTCCTGAGACAGCTCATAACAGCTATCCGTAGCCAGTGTTGCCAGAGCTGTACAATAAGTTGCCAGAACTGTCAAAACAAAATCAGCAACTGGTCATACCTCATATACAAGACGGGCACAATGGGGATTATGTTGACTTGTGTTCAATAACAGTGGATGTTTTACCGTAGTTATAGGGTAGATGGGATTCATGATGGTGAGCAGCAGCACGTTGTTGACACTGCGGGAGTCGTCAGGATCTCCTGGCCGGGAGATCTTCTGGCTGGTGGAGTAGTTGATGAACGCAGGATGGCCAGCAATGTAGACCTGGTTCTCAGCTGCATAGGTGACAGCGTTGCAGGAGCCATTCAAGTCCTCATACTCCACCAGGGCCTGACGCTTCTTTGGCATCATCACCACATAGCTACAAAGAGAAGAGAACACAGACAGATATTCATATGTTTATGTATGTGTACATGCAGGGGCTGGATTTAATATGAGTGCTATTTGTTTTCTTAAATTTAAATAACTAACTACATCAACAGACTTAGTGCTTTGTTCAATGTGTTACCTAATGGTCCCAAACTCCTGCAAAGCTTCTGCCAGATCTGCTTCCAAGATGCCATCAACCAGGCCCCTGATGTGTACCACTGGGGAAGGGAGTGTTTTATGTGGGTCATCGTATCCCTCCTGAAAATAAATGCAGTTTATCTATTATAAATTAAACTCACTAGGCCACATTGCTTTTGAAAAGAATGTACATTCATATACATTTCTCCTCTATGCATTAATCATTCATAATTTTACCTCTGCAGAAAAAACATTATAGACTGAAAAATATGTTTAATCCAAACAACAGTGTTAATAGAAGGGAAAAAAACAACGGACACAAAATCACATCCTGATGCAAATACAGGGATGGGCCCCTTAGAAAAGTATCCTAACCTTCATTTTGCCTATGTCTGTTCCCATTACTCATTTACATATTAGTGGTCCGGAAGAGTTATTAGTTTGGGAAATTGCCAATGTACTATGTGCCTTATACTTGCAACAACAAAAAAGTGTAAAAATAAAAATATTGTCTGTTTATGTATAATTTTCGGTACACGTTTTAAATATTTTTCACTTGAAGCAATGCAATTTTAGCAAGGCTAAAAAGCTGGTCATCTTCAAGTGTAGCATTAAGTATTGGCATATATGGTTTACGTCGAAAAACGAGGTCAACGTTAAATGGCCAAAAACCCTCCCATATTCGTCTATAATCTCACAAATTATTGACCAGGACGGCCAGAAAAAAATTCTCAAATAGCCTCCCATTTAGCTAGTTAATTCAAGTCCAATTCGATCTGAGCAGGCAAGTCTCAAATTATATTTGTGTCGAAAACCAAATCTTTGCGAATCGCCCCATCCAGCCACTAAACGCTAATATAAATGGGCCCATCCAGCTCGATCTTTTGACCGTTCGATCACAAAAAGACATGCTCCAACATTTTATTCAGCGTTAAGTTTTTTACAATACGCACAATTTTCCATCCGCGTAAGTTTCCACGCTCGCACACAAACGAATCCATGGCATTACAAGGTCTCGGCCCAAGAAGGGCCAGCCCGCTAACAAATGTTAGCTTGCTAACGTCGATAAGATCGCTTGCTCACAATCTCGTTGAGATCCAGCTAGACGCATTAGCAAACAGGCGGAAAAAGCTGGTCATAAAATGCAAGCACATTTTCAAAAATGGTGCACAGACAAGTTACGCTGACTAGCGGTGATCTGAGATGCAATATAAATCTTACTGTAGCCATCCCGCCGTCCTCGGTTTTCTGCCGTTTTGTTGCTCTGCCACCCTCACCGTAGTAGCGACTCCCTGCAGCAGCCATGTTGTCCCGAATGAACCTTTACGCCCACCGTCCTACTTCCGGGACATTATAGACTGGGTGGGCCACCGATACATGTGCAGTTGAAATTTACCAGTCGAATGAAACATCGCCCCCACTGTCACTGATTTTTTAAACTAGAGTGCGTGGAAGGGGGGCTGGGACCATCTTTTGTAAGATATTAGACCGATGCAGTTAAGGATTTATGATGTTTATTAAAAAGATACCATCCATTGACATGGAATATAAACTTCAAATCATTCAGTTTAACACATCAATGAGTATATCACTGCACTGAATTGGAGGCCCTACTGATCCATAAACAATACAGAATTAAAATAGAATAAAAAGAGCCAATGACAATTGTTTGAATGCCTACAAATTAAAAACACTATTGGAAAAATAAAACTCTGCTGTAAAATCATAAAATTAACAGTTGAAATGGCCAGATAAGAAAAAGAAATACTGAATGTACTGGGGACAAAATCTTCAACAAATGATTATTTAAACTGATGTAAAAAAAAAAAAAAAAAAAAAAAAGGTGTCGAAACAGCTTCAAGCCCTGAGGCAAAATAGGAAGGAGAGGGATGGGAAGTTTTCTTCCTGGGTCAGTCAGCATCGGGTGTTGGGCTTTTTCTTGGGCTGGCCGACCTGGAACGGCTGAAAAACCATAAGAAGCATTAGCATTTCCGTCACCCTTTGTAACGACAATGGAAATAAAAATCAACATTATTTTCAAAGCAGTTTCCTGTCAATTTACAAAATGTAAAGTGCCTTCACATTACCCACATATTGTGGATGAGAGTTAAAAAGAGAGTTGTGTACCTGTCTTTCTTAGGGGTGGCAGAGCGGGACCTTGAGGCACTACGCCCTCTTGGGTGCGACACTGAACGGGAGTGGGACCGAGAGCGACTGCAAAGAAAGACATCTTAATGTTAAATGGCTTCTAGTAACATTTATATGAAAGAAAGTGTTTGAATGTCGAGATGAATGCCAAGGTTTTAGATATTAAAAGGACAATTACCTTGCTCTGCGAACTGGAGATCGGGACCGGCGTACAGGTGTCCTAGACCGGCGCGCAGGTGTCCTTGACTTAGAGCGGGCAGGAGATGCTGATCTAGGGTCACAAACACAGTAGGCCTATACATCACAAATATGACACAAAATCTTATGCCAGTCTTTGAACTATTGCAGAAGTGTAGGCCGCTGTGGTGTTGATCAAAATGTCCAAGCACTTTTAACGTAATCCTATGCATTTAAGTTATTATTTAGCTATTTATTTTTACTATTTCAAAGCTGGTCAGCTAGATTGTTTCATGCATCCATTTGTAAATTCTTGAAGAGCAAAACAAGTTTTGTTCCTCCAGTTGTGGGTCTTTTAAAGGGGAATTTCACCCAAAAACAACGAATTCATTATTCTCCTCTTATAAAACAACTGTCAAGTGAGATAAGTTCCATAAGGGTGTTCTATATTCTGAACACTAATAAAGCACTTTCTGAGAAAGCACACCCAATGACATCAGAGGGTTTACTGTTTGGATTTTCAATCCTAAAAATGTATGTACCTTTTCAGTTTTGCCTTCCGTAAAGAATCTGTACAATCATGATCGCTATATAAACCTACAGTGGAACAGATATGTTTGGCTTCTCAAGGGGCCATTTGGCATGTTTCAACAATGTTCTCTACATTAGAAGAAAAACAAGCTCTGCCAACTCAAGGATCCCACTCCTTTTATGAAATAGTTCTCCAGGACCTTTCCAAGACATTTTCCAAGAGTTTTTCTTGGCAATACAAGACAGCGGCCGCTCACAAATGGTCATATAATTCACCGGTAGGCCTAGTAGTATTGACATATTTTACCCCAGTTTTAGTCGTACTTCCTTAATGATGCAGGGATCATGATAGTGTCTCAGGATAATTATAGGTGACGGCTACACCCATCACTGCTAACTAAAAACACATAGGCTATTGGTGCTGAACACTAACAATAACGTCGTCTGGCCTCCTCTTTTTGTTAGTGTTCAGCACCAATAGCCTATGTGTTTTTTACTTTTTACTTACAAAGCTCTCCTCAACAAATGTCAACATGTTCACGGTGGTGATCTGAGTGAGGAGCTAAAATACAATTACCATTTTTAAGGACAACATACATTATTTCCGGATATTTGGTCATTTTAAATCAATTTCCAGGTGTTTCCATGACTGGAAAAATAGGATCTAAATGTTCAGGTTTTCCAAGACGTGGGAGCCCAAGGGGACAGTCCTTCATGTTCCAAAAACATAGCTAGCTTGCTAACTGTTTGTTCACAACCTGACGCCAAACCATGGTCAACCAATCTTTACACACGCTCCATTTCCTAGAGGGTGGTGAAATAATTCTCTAGGATTTCTGGGTGTTGTGGTCCACTGTGAATGGCCAAACTAGATTTGAACGCCAAGCTTGAAAAAAGAAAACAACGTGCTTAAAATGCTCTAGCATGAGATTATTTAGTTGTTTAAGGCAGAGATGTACCAAAATTAACATTTAAAGCAAAATATTCATGTCAAACGGTAGGGTGAAATTCCCCTTTATCCGACAACAGTCACACAGACAACAAAAATAAGGAGGATCTACAGTACAAAGAAACTATACGATCACCCTAAAAATGTTGCAGTTACATGAATTTCCAATTACAATGAAGTCTTACCTGCTTCTGCGCCTTGAGTATGATGGAGATCTGCGTCGCCTGTGTGAGTAGAATAAAAAAAATTGTCATGCTAAAGCCATTACTAGCACAGGCTGTTCCAGAGATACAACTATCTAATAGGCAGCTTTCAACTGGAAAAAATATCCCTTAAAAGACTCAATGGATTCCATCGCCATTCACCTGTCATTGCTACGGCTGCGAGAGCGGTAGCGTTTCCCCCTGGACCGGGAGCGGGACCGAGATCGGGAGCGTGATCTACACAAAATAAAATACAGGTACACTTATTAAACCTTATGGTAAGCAAGTACTCATATGGAATAGATATATGCAATAGCTAATGTGAAACCAAAATACAAAATAAATAGGAAGCCCAAGCAAAAATAAAGCAGCCTATATAGGAAATATCTAACATTATTACTCTACCTGCTGCGACGGCCACCTCCTCTCTTGTTGAAGCGATAGCAATCATATGCATAATGACCACTTTCTCCACATTGATAACAGCGGTCATTGGGGTCAAAATTGCGACGACTGGGACGGCCATAGCGTGACTTGCGAGACATGCCTGTTGACAACTCCACTCTTATACGGGCACCACAGAGAACTCTGTAAAAAAATCATTATAAATTAGATGAATAAATTATAAATATTGATTTATGCCCTTATTTGAAATCGAAGAGCCCAGTGATGTCATATTCATAAAACATTAGGCTGTAACAAATATACTTACTTTCCATCCATGCCCTTTACCGCATCTTCAGCATCTCTAACATCTTCATATTCCACAAAGGCAAAACCAGGAGGATTTCTGGCTACCCACACACTACGCAGTGGCCCATAATAGCTGAAGGCCCGCTCCAACTCGCCCTTTGCAGCTCCATTACCCAAGTCACCAACATACACCTTAGAATCTGTGTTGCGCGAGGAGCCTCTTGAAGAAGAGTATGACATTTTGAGCAGCTACCTAAAATAAAGAGAGCAATGTTTTCAGACCAATTTAGTCGGTTCAGTTCTACTGTCTATAAACCCATGACACAGTTCTGTCTAGCATAATAACCAGACATCACAAGACTTAATGATGTTGATCGAACAGGGAAATCTCGTAAATTAATCGGCCCTTTTGGGCGACAAGAGGACGATGGCAATAACAGTGAGAGATGATTAATTATTAGTGAATGTTAATTTCTCTTATCACTCATTTAACAGTGTTATGTTTAAATGGATACATTTTAGCTAAAATAGTATGGTTTTGCAAGAACATGTACAACTCGGAAGAAATTATCTGTGGAACAAAGCATCGTGACGTTTTCAATGATAATATCATTACTTGCAACCAAGAAAACGTGGACAAAGGAATCATTTTAATATCAATTCAATTTAAAATAGCTTCAACTGAATTTCTTTACATCGCAGCAAAGTGGTCATAATTATTAGAGTTGTTGTTAGACAACTACGCTAACTATCTTTGAATTAACAAATATTCTATGCCCCCGAATTTAGACATAGGCTGCCCTAAATCTGCAGGCTGGAACAGCATAGCGTGATCAATATCTTTGCTTAAGTATTTGATAATGTAACTTAAGGGATATTTTTGAGACAAAAGGTAGTGAAACTAATTTAATGTATGGCTATTTTGCGACCACTTCAATGCTGACCAAACAAAGCTAGTTTACGATAGTTATTAGTAGCTAGCTAATCAGTCCGACCGTCCTTACAACTAGTAGTACTACCACTAGCACGTTATAGCACGGTCGCTACTGCTAGTCGCTAGATTAATTTACGATAACATAAACCACGGTTTTAAACCCCAACACTGTGACTGAGGTTGGGCAAAGAACATTCACATTTATAAAGTGGAGAATTACGTTTTTAATGGAAAGTTTCTCAAATGATAACAGAGCGTGGCTGATCAACTTACGCTAGGGAAAATCAAACTTTGTTATTAGTGTGGGAAGCATGAGTTTGGTCGCAGCGGGCCGCGACTGAAATGTGTTCCGGTTTGGCCTGCACCTTGCTGCAAGCATGGGGGTATACGATAATTAGCTATTGACGTCGTTAGGCATTAACGTTAATTAAGAGGTCTAGCCATCAGACTTTAGCGAAAGTATCTACAGTCAAGGTGAATTTAATTTGAGTTCCGCTTACCTTTACCACGGGCCCAATTTGGGAAAGCTAGCTGTCTGGCTATCCGGTTAGCTTGCTAGCAGAAGCGACTGACAAGTTCCTGTGTTCCCCGTACCGCCAACTTGCCCCAGCCAACCGGAGAGCGCGTTTGAGGTTTAGTTCAGGATGCAGGATTGCTTATGGGTAGCAGCACAAATGGCTTCTAATACGGAAGTGTACGGAGCCCCTACAGTCCCGAAATATTATACATCTTTTTTGTACACAGATATAATAGATAATTAGATAATGAATTTGTGCGTAGAAGGTAAAAAGAAACATCTTTCGGGACTGTAGGGGATCCGTAGATGTGCGCTCGATAAAGTTAAGAAGATACATATCACATGACGTAGCCTCGGTCAATCATCAAAATTCTTTCTTTCTGAACGGTGACAGTAACTCTAACCCAATATTTTTTTCTTAAGCAATTCTTTTGACTTGCAGAACATGGCCAGAGCAGTTTCTTTGGTTGATAAAGTCTCCGCCTTTATAGATTTAACCAAGAAGAGTGATGTGTAGGCTATTCTCTATTTAGGAGTAGACAAATTAAGTCCAAAGTGTTCCCTGTCCCCTGGTTTGGTCCCTCTACATCAGAGGTATCAATGACGCGGTCTGCAGTTTGACTACACTGGTCTTGGAGGCTGAAAAGGATGTCGACCTATTTTATGTCTATGTCTATAGCAGTGAATGATGAATGACATGATTTTTGCATCAAAACCATGGAATAACATGAAAGGTAATATATCAATCAGAGACTGCATAGGCTACAATTTCAATGTAATTGTGACAATATTTGTCATATAAGTAACATCAAAATACATATACATTACATGACACGATTAATAAGTGAATAAGAATGATGAATCATCTCTGTCACACGGTCATCACTCTAAATGGCATATTCTCAATAATTACAATATTTCTATGTCACAGCTTTTAAGGCAAAGATAACTGCCCACATTCTTTAACAATAATCCCATTCTTTTTTGGAGGTTTACTGAGCTTTGATAGGTCTGTTATACAAAGCAACATAGTTACATACATTAAGTTAAGGAAGGGCATTATACAAGAGCAAAGGAACTTAATGAAGTTGTTTTGAGGGGATCAGTCGTGATAACAAATTCATAGTTAAATCTACTAATCCACTTTCTCCAAGGTATAGCTACAGTGATCAGTTTGTGCAGTTAATAATGGCCAGAGCAGCCATCATGGTCTAAAAGATAAGCCACAGTCTCCATAAAGCCACGTTGGGTTCCAGTCCATGACTGTTTAATTGTGGAGAATAGACCAAACCTGAGATTCAGACTAGGACCAACATCACATCTTAAATATGCATCAGTCTGACAGCATTATCTCTCTTATCAAATAATGTCTAGATTTGCACCACGGCCATCACGTATCCCTGATTTTTTTCGTAAGTCAAAAGTATCAACAGTTTACATCCTCCTACATTGTTCTCAATCCACTGTTGTGTTTGTTCACTAAATGTGAATCATATAGAATGGAGAGGAGGTTGACATCAATGTGTTATGGGTGTTGGTTGGATGCCAAAAAAAAAGTTTTTTTTGTGGCAATACTGAATGACTAAAATGTAAAACTATAGGCATGGTGTGGGTGGGTTTCTTCATATTTGATCTGGCCTGTGCTCCTTCAGAATCCTTTTACATGGCAGTAGGCTTCGAGGCTGGCAAAGAGGATATAGAGGAACCAAAGGCCGAAAAAGAACGCGGTGGTTAGCACTTTGGTAATCCGAGGGCCTCCTAGCTCGCCACCAACCGACGGGCGTCGGCGTAGCATCAGGACCCCCATGTTGATGAAGGCAAAGATAGTGAAGAGGGTGACAGAGAAGGCAAGCGAGCCCGGGTCCACACGGAAAGGCTCGCCTTTAACTTCCCAGTAAATTGCTGCCACGGACCAGGCCACACCAATACCCAAGAACACATTGACTGCATTGCTTCCAGTCACGTTGCCTACAGAGGCATCAGCATACTGGTCCTGAGTGGCAGCCACTTTACTAGCAAAGGTGTCTGTGGAACAGATCCATAACAGAAAACAGCATTAGTCTTCCAATAGTAATTCATATTATTATTTAGTTGCTTTTATTGTTTGTCCACAGCGTTAGTTTTTCATTATGTGTACAATACAAACACACCACACAAACAGTCACGATGACAAACTTACCAGGGATGGAAGTGCCCAGGGCAACAAACACTACTGCAGTAACAGTGTCCCTAAGGCCTACGGTACAGCCAAAATGGGAGGCTAGGTCTCCAATGATGGCAGTCAGGAAGCCGATGACAACGATGGACACAAGGAAGCAGGCCCAGCCATGCCAATATTCAGTAGGTGGGACGCAAGCAAACAGGATCTTCCAGAACACTGTCACAATGTGCAGGAAGTAGTCAAAGCAATTCGGCCTCCTCTGCTCTTGCCCCTCACCATCTCCATCACCTGAAGAATATTGTTAAGAGCGTACATACAAAATATTAAACCAACATACTGTACTTATTAAAATAAAATAAAAATTAAATGCTTTAGATATAAAAAGCAAATGTAAAGGAAAGAGAAGTTGAGCATTACCTCCACTGACTGTGATTGCTTCAATAAACTGCTCCCTCCAGGAGTGAGTGCCGATCACAGCAGCCAGATTGGTGTCCCTCAGGAGTTTGTCCACAGTATTCTGTAAAAAAAAAAAATTTGTTAGGAAGAGTAGGCCAACAGGGTAAAATACTTCATTTTAAACAGCTGATGACAGTCAAAACCACACAAACAAACAAGGACAAACCCATTACCCAATCCCATTCACATCAAACTGGACAAAGATATATAATTATAAAAAAAAGTTTAACAAATTGAACTGATGTTTGTAACACTGACAGGTCTATTCAGAGAAGAGTCACCAATGCTCTACTATCTACTAAAAATAGACCGTTTAGAAAGATAACGTCTTGTAAATCCCAGACCATGCAGCATGCTCGAAACCACTGTACCGGGTTTAATATTCCATTTGGAGTCATTCCCTGTCGAATCTGATTAGTAAAATGGCACCATAGTTTTGAGGAGAGTTGATAAGAGAAAAGCACAAATATACAGTTAGCCCTGCTATGTAATTTAGTCTCATAGTGTCGTAGCGTCATTTAGTGTGATAGATCAATTAAAGTAAAGAACAAAGATATCCACATTAACACACGTTTCTCCACACACTTTAAACTCGTATGACTCTTCTATGAGGACTTCCAGCCTGCTGTGCTCTCCCAGTATGGGCTTGCCCATCTCAGAGATCCTCCGGGCCTCTTCCTCTTCGGGGCTTGGGTTGCCTGTGTTGGGAGAGAACAAAACAAGTGTTGGTCTCCTGGAAGTCAACGGGGAACGTGTCTAGTGTGATGTAAGTTCCATGTTAAAAAATTTATCAGATTTACCTTGGTTGAGCAGTAGGGCTGTAATGGGATGAAATGAAAAAGGAGATTACATGTTAAGCATGCGGTCGTGCCAACATTTATATTTAAAGATTAAAATGACAAATAATCATAAAAAAATTCAATGGTCCAGGGGGATTTTCCATTCCTTTGCTGAAGCCTATCTTGAATTAGTTAATTGTCTCATTTTAAGAAGCACATATGAATTCTTGGGCTTGTTGATGAATTGGGCTGAATGGAAAAGGAAATCAATACTTTTTCATAAATGACTGTGACATAGAAACAATAAACAATTATAGCTATAGACCAGGTCCCTGTTGAACTGTCAATTCTAATTTAACTCTCTGTATTGACAGCAACTACATGGTAAAGGTGAAGAACAGGATAAAATGTAATTTTATTGTGACATCCCCTTTCAGAATGAGATTTATTTATTTATTTACAACGGCAGAGACCTGAAGATTTGAAAAAGATAATATATGTACGTAATTGCATTAATAAAGACATGCTCATGCAGGCTCACCAGATATTCCCCGTTTTAACCATTTGGGCTCTTCCAGCAAAATGAAGAAGTTTTCTTGCTTTTCGTACTCCTCCACATTTATTATGCTCACTTGTAGGGTCTGGCTGTAGAAAGAAAGGAAGATATAAGCATACACCCACAACCACATGAAGAGATGTGTACATATCCAGACTACCTAATTTGATATTCGTAAATATCAGATACTTGAAGCACTTGGTGCCATAACCCGGTCAAAATGAACAGTTCCACTCTCCAGCTAATGTCGCTGTGGTGTGAGTGAGATTATAGATGAGAAGTATAATGTATCTGAGATTGGGCATGGTAGATTCTTTGCTGTAAAAAACAGGCTAAAGTGCTCCTGATTGGCTCAGCTGAGAAGATCTAATCCTTTTCACTTTAACCAAATAGTTAAGACTGTTCATGTTTGAGCCTAGTGGTCATGCGAGCTGACAAGTGAGGGATTCATTTCTAGTCAGATAATAACCATATTGCAATATTCCAAACATGAAAACTCTCCAGACACTGTGGCTTCCAGTGGCCGAGGTGTTTTTAGACAGTTGGCCCTTACCTGGTTTGTTCATTAGAAAATTCCAGCTCCCCCCTGGTTTCCTCATAGTCCACCCCAGCGCGGGCACTGCCATCCTCAGTACGGTACGATAGAACCACGGTGCCTCTAGAGCCTGAGTTCCTGACCACCGTCACCACCACCGTACCCGAGCTTTCACTTACATGTAGCACCCGCTGGCCAAACGTAAAGATGCCGGCGTGGTCATCGTCAAGTATAGTTACTGTGGCAACCAGTGGCTCCACCAATCTGCCTTTGGGAGGCGTGCCAGCCCCTGCTTCATTTTCACCCTCATCTAATCTTAAATTGTGAAGACGAACAAAGAAGTGTTCATCCTCCTCAAAAACATCGTCGTCCAAGATGCCAACCTGGAGAAGAAAGGCACACTTTGTTCAGAGCAACATCTTCGTTTGATCATAATAATTATGGGTCACATATTTTTACTGTTTACCATACTAAAATGTAACCACCATAATAAAACAATCAAGTCACCCTTTCACTATTTTAAAATAGCTCAACTTAAATTATTTTCCACACGAAATGAAATCATCTAAACTGAAAGATTACATATTCTCCTCTTTTAGTTTTGTTTTCCTATCGTCGTCCCATCCCTTCACCTTGATGTCCTTTCTGCTCTCCCCAGGCTTGAACACCAGGGTCCCCTCGTTGAAATCATAGTCGGCCCCAGCGTTTGCGGATCCATTCTCTGTGCGATAGTCCACATAGAAGGTACTTAGGCCCGTGCCGCCCTCACAAATCACCCCCAGGGTCAGCGTACCACAGTTCTCTGTGCACTGGTATTGCGCCCGCTCAAAGGAAACGTGGGAGCATGTGGCCCTGTCATCTTCTTCCTTGACACCACTGCTATTGGCAGCGGTGCGGCGCGCATGATCAGCCGCATGCTTCCTTAGCACATTTCCAGCACCAATCATCCAGCGTGTAGCCTGGATGCGATAGAAGGCCCGGCTCTTTTTCTGCTGCACTAGAGCTGAATAGTTTGCCATCTCGATCAGCTGCTCCAGGTCTTTATCTGGGTACTTCTGTTTCAGGTCCTTCAGAATATGCACAACCTGACAAAGGGAAGTCACAAAGTCGTCTGCATGCCATGTGATTATAGTGTTTTCACTATTCAAGGGCTAGATTGCATGGGTGTAAATCTCCAACTTATAAGGAAGCTCAGTGTGCCAAACTGTTAAAAAAGAACAATCTGCAACTCAAAAAAAAAGCTATTTCAGCAGCAGTTAATTTTCATTTTTAAATCAAATGTATGAACCTCTCATGGTAGGTGGTATATCGACATTAAACATAACTTATGGTTTACAACAAATGGTACCCTTTATCTACTTAGATAGCAGAGAGAGCAGAAAACTCAACTGATAATCAGAGGAGAGCATCAAGACTAACTGTTGGGACTATCCAACTATATCATGGTTACTACTTTCTCCCGTTCTACCCCAAAACCATCCGAGTCGTCCGTCTATGCTTGGACTTTCCTACCTCCTCTTTATTCTGATCCAGTTCTTTGCCTGTCTGCACAGAAACAGTCACACCATGGGAGTTTCCATCCCTAGGGCGGCCATCAGACAGTTTTCCGTCCATGATCACTTGATCAATTCCAATAGCTGCTAGGTCGCCTTCTGTTTCTACAACGATGCCATGCCTCTTGTCAGCACGGTAGCGTTTGTGCATGTATTTGTAAAAGAGCAGGCGGCGGTCAGCAATCCAAGCCAAGATCACACACACAGGGAAGTATAGCAGGGTCACCAGAGCTTCCCACACCTTGAGACAAACACACCACCTTGTCAGTTACTAACATGCATGCATCAAACATGTATACTCATGAATGTGTGCTGGTGTACATTACAACGTACTGCAAAATCAATGCGCGCGCACACGCACACACACACACACACACACACACACACACACACACACACCTCTACTACTCCAGGTGAGATGACTGCCAATATGAGGTAGAGCCAAATATAGGCAAAGATGCTCCAGAAGGCTGTGATGAAGAATACTCGCAGGTGTTTGATCTTACGGGACTCTCCATCAGGGATCACCCACACACACACGCCAATAATAACAAACATGTTGAAGGCTGCACTGCCCACAATGGTGCCTGGACCCAGGTCCCCAGCCCTGAAGCCATGTCCACACACCTGGTATAGAGGAGTCATAAAAATTAATATTGCACAGTTTTGATTATGTTATGTTAGTTATGTACTGAGGAGATTGTTTAGCTCATGTGGACCTCAATGACAGACAGCAGGATCTCTGGCGCTGAGGAGCCTAGGGCCATGAGGGTGAGGTTGGACACCGTCTCGTTCCAGATCCGCACAGTAGTTACTACGGTCTCTCCATTCGGTTTGGTGATAGTCACTTCTTTCTCCTAGCAAGACAAAACATGTATTTCTCAGGTACCGTACATATTAGATGCAGCTTCACAAGTCCAGCTCCATTACAGAGTCCCCGCAAGAGCGAGTAGAGGATTTTTATCAAGAGCCAAAGAGCAGTCTTGATTTTACTGTTTTCAAACTCCAACTAAACTAATTCCACCTCTGAGGGGGCTTAATTTACATTGTATGTTATGTGCATACCGGTATGCCAGGTAGATTCAAAAGGATGTTCCATCTACTAATGCCATCTATGAGTTCAGATAGATGTGAATTCCACTCCAGTGAAATCCACTCCCATACCTACCTAAACAGAACCTTTCAATTTGAACATACTTAATTTGTCCCCCCCCTCCCCCCTCCCCCTCCCCTTCTCTACCAAGGTTTGCACCAAACACATTGCATAGTCTGAAATAACTTAAGAGGAGGTTACCTGAGAGGTGATGACCTCTATGGCGGCCATGAAGCGGTCCGCGATGATGGACACACCCAGGAACATGTACATGAGACATGAAAAATAGATAATTGCTCTCCCCGCTTGCTCCCCTATTGGAGGCTTGAGGGGCTCCCACACAGGCAGCAAGATGCCAGGTCTGCACACCACCAAATCGGTACAGGTCTTCTTTCCGGACACTGTGGCATTGCTCATGGAATGTGGTGGCTTGGTGCCTGATAGCCGCTCCATCACCTGTGTCTGGGAGGAGGAGGTACAAGAGTGTAGAAGGAGGAGGAAGAGGGAAAGAAGGAGGAGGAAGGGGTTTGGGGATAGTGTTCCCATTCTATCCCACAGTTTTAGCTGGTACTTGGGGTTCAAAGGTTTACCTATGAATTTAAGAGAATGATAGGAAAAGAGAAAAACGGGGAGAGAATATAAAATAGAATTGATCAAATGGATCAGAGCAAAGCTTCAAATAAAATATATAAAAATTATATAAGATCATAATTTATTGTTATTATGGTGTTCCACATTTGGTGCCATACAACTGTACAAAGATACAAACATATGTAAAAAACATTCAAATACTTCATGAACATTGTCTTTGATCATAGTATGATCATATGAAAAAATAACTTTAAGGGTTACTTCACCAATTTTCTAGAACAATATATGTTATTATTTAGGCTAAATTAAGTAAGTATATTGAGCAAGTTTAAGTCATAGGACCAATGTAAGTGAAATTCACATATTTTTCCGATCACCGGCATTTAAATGGCTATTTAACTGTATACCACAATGCCCATAGATCACTGTGCGAATAAAACTCAGAACCCTGCAAAAGCCCTCTCCTTGGCTTGAAACTGAGGTTGTTGAAAAAAAAATTAAGGAAGGACCCCCCTATGACACAATAGAGAAAAAGTGTCTCAACTTGTGACATTCTGCTGCTGTTTGATTGCAAAATGCTTAACGGAGGATCTTTATAATACATTGGCAACTGTTGAGGAACATATCAAAAGATCAGGAAATGAGTGGACTATTGCTTTAACATTCTTTCTCAATATTTCACAGTTTAATTTCGCCATTTAAGCCATTTATCTTGTGCGATAAGGATAAACTACAGAAAATATACTAACTAATCATTAACCCTTTTACACCACTTCAGGTGTATCTCTCGGGATGGTATGGCAGTGCCAGTTGAAAATTGACTGATTTAGGAATATCATCGTTTACTAAGCCATAGCCTCAAATAGAAAGTTTGGCTAATGGTTACCACTTTGACGAAGTAAGGGGTCTTTATTAGGGACCTTTTTTTGCAGATAAGCAAGGTTGAATATCTATTCAACATACGTGTTTCTCAACCATTAGTGATAGCTATTCTTAGTGGTAAGTGAAAAATTAGAAAACGTGTATTTTATTCACATTACAATAAAATATGAAACTTTTCAGAGTCAAAATGTGGGCTTTTTAATTGACCCTGGATTTAAGACGAGAATGTGCACAGCATTGCGGAAAGTCAAGGTCAAGCAGATGAATCAAATACTTTTTTAATCCATGATTCAAAATTTCTAGATCTGATTAATTAGTAATGGACTTAGTCCAGGGATACGTTTTTTTAAAGATTCCATAAAACAAATCTAATTAGTCATGAATTTGGATTAGATCTGAATTTAGATCATAGCAGACAAATAGACCCTGCACGTAGTAGTGTTGGCTTTCTTTTAAATTGAGTAATAAGGATGTGGGTGACTGAATATGTTACCTCACTCTATATCATATATCCGTCTAGACACCGAATTTAGGACAAGCAACATTGTAGAGACAAAGATAACACTGAGCCAATACAGTGGAGAGCCTTTGGTTAATTCACTTCAGGTAGGTACCGTTAGGATTTTCTTAGCCCACCATTCCCAAAACACACACACGCGCATGCACGCACGCACGCACACACACACACACGCACACGCACCCGCACACGCACACACACACACACACACACACACACCTTTCAACTCTAGACTGCAGTCACATTGCATCGGTGGGGGTCTCTGTGCAAAATAAGGCCACTACTATAGGGTCATCAGTATCACACACACCCCTAGACTTTACACCCAAGCAACACCTGCACTGGTAACGTTAGGGTGGTGTGTGTGGCACCATATCTAATTCATTGGGAATTTAAGGTCTTATTACAGATCAATTAGTAATGATGGGACCAAACCTTCAACTAGTTACCTGTACATGCAGGGAACACAATTATTATGGCAGAATGCATGACCAAAATGTCTAATCTGTACCCTAATGAGTAACTTTTCAACAACACGCCAACATGCACCTTGGAGGATCTACATTTACACTACTCTTGTTGGCAATAACTCTTAAGTAAAAGAAAACACCATTACCAGATTGATAACAAATAAATCATGCAATAATAATGTTTAATGTAGATATGTTTAATGCTTAAAGCCACAAATGCTGTTGATCGTTGTTTTCCATGAATATGCATACAGTTCCTTTTTTGTGCGTAATACAAACACACCTGAGTGATAGAGAGCTATCCGTATGGGATAGATCAATGTTTGTGAATGAGATGAATAAACAGGGCAGCAACTCGCTGTCTGAGTCCATGCAATACATCTCTGGCCCCCTGCGCAAGTTAAAATGCATTGTTGTCCATTGCAGGCAGTAACAGAAACCAGAGTGTTGCATCATTGATGCTGCTTGCACTTAGCCAGCTCATTATGGTGTTGTGATTCAGAAACGTGGTCCAGAGCACCGCATCACATTTCACTTTCCAAGATCTGCTATGGTTACCATGGCCTCTAACAGAGGGCTGCCTTTCACCAACAAGGTCCAGGGGCCCTATCCAAAAATAACCTCTCAACTGTTCGCACCTCGACAATGCTCCACAGGTAACAGAGCGTGGCAAGTGGAGACGTCGAATACCAAATATACACACTGTATTTAACATAATAGAACTCGGATAAAGAACGCATTTGTGTTGCTAGGATACCTTGATCTGTGATATTTTAGTAGCTAAGATTCTGGATATTATAAACTTTTGTCAGTTTTATATTTGCTCTCCGTCGGCAGTAGTTGGTTTTGGCATGGTATTAACAATTAATGCCAACGTTGTTTGGTCAAAGAGATTGTAATAAGATTTGGTCAGTGTGTAAAGTGGAGCATTATACTACTTGGGGCCCTTGGAAATGCATCACAACCACAAAAAGTCATTTCCAAGCTGCCTTTAGCTAATCAAGTGTTGGAACTGGCAGATCAGCATGTTTCTTAATGAGCTTTAATTACGCTAATACCAGAACATAGCTGTCACCTCTATGCCACCTACAGGCAAAAATAGTTAAGAGCAACATTCAGAAACATGGTTCTAATACGACATAGCCTTTCCTTTCACTGGTAAAAATGATTAAAGTTGTTTAAGTTCCCTCCCAACCAGATTGAACAACGCTCGAGGCCCTTTTTGTGGAGTTCAAACTGGCATTATCTAAAACGTTGGCTGAGCTAAAGTAATCAAATTCAACAAGAAACATACTGTAAAAGGCCAATCTTGGTGTCATTTCTGAATTTCACATTTTAAACTAAACCAAGTGTCAATACACTTTTCTAGGTATTATATCTATTATGAGACTTTTTTCACTGCAGTGTGTATGGGCTGTCATGGATGGTTTGCCTGGTCCTCTGTGAGGTGTCGGTAGCCTACCCCAGCCTGCTGTATATAACACCCTGAGCTCTTTGACAGCTCATCTCCCATTACCACCTGCAACACAGACACTATCTGTCAGCGCTAAAGATAAGTGATTGCCCAGGGTTAACTTACACTGATAGCGGCGCTAGCAAAATGGAGGCTAGCACCTTTAAACCGTTTAATATTTCTTCCCTTTGCTGTGATGGTAAGATAGCGTCAGGTTATCTAGTTAACTATGTAACGATCAAAGAGTCCAGGTAAGAGAAAAAGGAAGAAGAAGAATAGCAAACACATTTTGTATATATATATATATATATATAATGTGTTTGCTGTTAACTGTTCTGACATTCTCTTTCTATGTCTATACATGACCTCATAAACACAATTGTCAGTCCTACAGAATAAAATATATATGAAACAATAAGTCAAATATTAAATTTTTAGGATGTCTTCCTTAAAGTAAATCAACTGTCTACTATAGTAAATCCACTGTAAACTATATTTGAGCTTAGCATGACTGGGCAACAGGTGGCAATAAACAAGGGGAGGGCTTCTGGCTAATCTCTGCTCATATCTTGTGTGTATATGTGAATACAGTAAGTATGTGACTGAAATAAAAGAAGCACTAACAACAATTATAATAATAATAAGAAGAATGTAATATTACAGTACCAACAACTATAAATCTAAAACATTATGTCATAAATGCTACACAGGATGCAAATAAAATAATTTGAGACCAATGGAGTGGTTTTAGATGTTGCAGAGAAATAATGCAAAAGCCCACAAAAAGTTAGAAAACATCTCTGCCTGGTGACTTTATAATCCTATAGAATAATTTTATCAGGTCAAGTTATGAAAATGTCTTTTGGACAGTCAGTCTGTCGGCAGTTAAACGAAAGACAGGAAAGAGAGCCTTCCCCTTGAATAAGTAAAGCCAGGATTCGGCTATGCTGCCCTGTATACCTGACGAGGAACCAAATAAGTAAGAGTGTAATTCAATCCACCTGTGGACTCCGGCCATGTAGACAGACAAGAGAAAGGTCCAGCCCAGTCTGCTAAGATATTTTAGCATCTTAAACTAAACAACTATATCAAAGTCTTAGGGTTTCATCTATGTACTTGATTGTATGATCACACATAGTTTTTAGGACTAATACGTTTGTCTTGATTAAAAAAATCCCAAGAAAGTGTTACGTCTAAAATGGCTTTTATGGTCCAACATCAACAATAATATCCTGTGCCAGGACAAATAAAAATTGTTTTACATCAACGTGAATTTAGATATTTCCAAAATATGTACCTTGATTAAAACAATGAGTAATGATTAAAAATAAAGAATATTATAGTTTTTTTCCGACAACTCTAGAATTGAACGTCAATGGTAAGAAAGTATAAGAGTATTTAGGGGTTTCGTCCCCATAACAGTGAAACCTGAAAGCACTTGTTACAGATGTTAGATGTTACACAAAAGTGTCTCCAATACCTTAAGACCAGCTAGTTAATCGCACCAGTCAATCGCACCAGTCTATTCATAATAGTACACCCAAGAGTTTAATTGGTTTTCTACCTCATGTAAACTTGGCAGTGGAAAGATAACCCCAGCTGCTCACTGTCCGCTCTCTCTGTCTCCGGTCATTCAGAGCACCCTCAATCTGGACAGCAGCCGTGTAGGCTTGGCTGAGCAAGCTTGGTTTACAGCACACTTGGCACCCAGCCTGCATGCCTTTGGGGCTGATACCTGCTTAGGCATGACAATCTACTTTCACCAGCAACGTTGCGTCACAAAGAATCAATTTCTTCCAATGTCATCAACATTTTATGAGGTTCTCCGAGAGAGACAAAAGACAAGATGAAAGAGACACTTTTTTTTCTTTCGGCAGGTTGTCTGGAATAAGAACCTAATCATAACCAATATAAAAGTAAATCTTGTTTGACCCTTTGCTCCTGCTATGTTTATATTAATACATTGTTGCTGAAAATTTTCTTCTCATTATTCCTTCATCTACAGACGCTAAAATCCTCATCTTTAGTTATTTGTTGTTGAGAATCATAAAATCAGTTGGGTTGTTTGACGTTTCTATAAAACGCCCTTAATTGAACTGGCAGTTCAATTCAGGACTGAAGGGTAGTTTGACTGAGAGATGTCATTAGACATACCATTGATTGCCAGTAGACACCAGGTCTTGAGGTTTCCATTACTTGTGACATCCTGCCCAGCCAATGGCGGCAGTGTCACCTTAGAAGGAGAAGCATTCTCCACTTCAGAAAAAATCCAAGAGGGACACTTGTTATGCAGTACTTAGAATAGCGCTAGAAACAATCAAGCATCAAAATCCCCACATAGGCCACACAATACTTGTCCTTGGTAACCACACACTGATTTGGAAGAGTACATAAGAAACACCTGCAGTAAGAAACAGACCAAACATACAGCAAACTATGGCCATATTTTCCCTTGATATTCTTATAAACATATTTCAATAAATCACCAAACCCTTATATGGCAATAGATATTAAACCCCATAATTTTTATTTAACTATGGCAAGAAAATGTTTTACAGAATGAGCTTGTAGAAAAGATCTAAGCTGCATATAGGCTCAGCAATAATTATTAAAATGTACATATAAAAATTTAAAATTACAAACATTTTCTTGTCAAAGATTTAAAAACCCATTATACGTTCTCAGTTGCAACCACGGCTGTGTCTTTTTCTTTCCAGGCTAGTTCAAATTCATGGCAACAATTTTGTTGGAACAACAAAGTGTTAAACAAAAAGCGCAGAGGCCGCCAGTGTGGCTGAAAAGACAAAGCAATAGACGAGGGGCTGAAAGAGAACAAAACCATGAGATACACACACAAGCATACACACACAGAGACCAGGAAATGCACTCTCTGTGTAGGGAGTTGCAAAACACCCCCACGACAAGTTCAATTACCCTCTCTGCCCACAGGAAACACAGCACTTAGTTGTTAGCTACAAATTCGAACCAGATTTTGTAATAGTACTATTACCTTTGTTGTGACACTGCAACAATTTTAAGTGATACAGTACACTACTTGCGTAGTAAATTACTTTGGATTTACAATGTAGTTTCTACTAGATAAGTTTGATTTGAGAGTAATTGTATTCTTTCAAAATCATATTTTGGGAAAACCCATATTTGCATTAGTGCCACTCTAAACTGTAGCGATGGAAAGATATGTCACGTAGAGCGTCCTTTGGAATATGAGGCCTTGCTGATCGATCTCTGAGTTTTAGAGTAAAGTGAGGCTATTTCTCTCATCCACTGTATAGCATCAATGAAGGGAATTGTGATCATGCATAGGCACACTACTGGAGCATTGGTTTACCTGTGTGGCCTCGTGAGCAGGGGTTTCATTTCAGTATAAGTGTCAGAAAGCTTTAGGGGTGGATTACTTGGGTTTACCTTCTGAACTCATTTTGTTTTCCCATGGTGTGTGCAAACGCCTAATGCTGTCATGTTGATCAAGCCATCCACAGAATAGGAACACTCCATGTATAGAATGCACAAATATTACTTTCAAGGGAAAGAAAAAACACAAAAAGCAGAAGTTACAAAGTCTAGAAAATGGTATAGAGGAATGCCCTTATTATCAGTGTTCTTATTAGGGGCATGAACAAGGGCATCTGAGTGTATCCTGCAGTCAACACCTCATGCCACTCATCTCAGCACCTTTGACAGGCAGGTAGGCAGCCAGTGGCTTGACAGAGGAGATTGGTAAGTCACTTGAGAGTGAACAATAAGTTGGATGAATGATGCTTTTACAGCTGGCCAAATGTCAGTTCCAATATGCATTAATTGGGAAGAGCTAAATGTAGAGTAGGAAATTAGAGATCTTGCACTCAGAAAGAAATCAATCAATAGAAATAAGTGCATGACTTGCAGTAAACTGACAAACAATATTTTCTGAGCAGAAAGATTCCAATAGCATTTAGATTTAATTTAGCCAACTAAGATGAATCAATTAAATGCTGCATTGTGCTTTCCAACAATGGCAGTATTATGGTCAATGTTGATTATGTAAGAAAATTATCAAGTGACTTTATATTAGCTTAAAAGCAAAGTAATAGTCTAAGTGATACAGCTGCTCTATAGCAACAAAGTAACCTTATCAAAACAAAACCAAAATCCAATGGTACTGCCCCAAAAGGGTTATCGCTTAGTTGTCATGATTAAGTTTCTGTAAGAGGGCAACCTTAGGCCTGACCATTTTGTTTAAACGTATATCTCAATGATCAGTATAATTAGATGGAGGTCTTCGTCACAACTGTTTAATTAAAGTCCCATCACGGATGCTGGTTGCCGAAATTAGTTTACTAAGTTGAGAGTTTTTTCTTAAATATTATAATCTTTTAAATTTTTTTTTACTATTTTGAATAAATCAGACAAATAGGAAAATAGCTCAAATTGTTTGGGATTGCCCATTATAGTATAACGGGCGTCATTCCAAACGTCATCTTCTTCGTCAGCTTAGTATTAATTCTTACCTTCATAGTAAGCCTTACCTTTAAGCCTATGGCACAACTCATCGAAGGGCTGACATGTCTTTAAAAAACACAGAACTGGTTTCCGATAAAACCTATTCCGTCTCTCAGCAACTCACAGACACACTTTTTCGTTCACTCACATTCCCTTACAACTGATGCTTAGTGGGAGCCATGCATGACACCCTAGGCTCACGATTAACTGCGCAACTGCAAACGCGACTCTAGCATTGGACTAAACTTGTAGATCAGTCAGGCCTTTCACTTTCAGAGAAAAGTGAAACGACGTTATGGATTTCCCCTCTACTTGGCCTAGATATTGAATTTATCATTGTTCTAGAACTTTACAACTGCATGCGACATCTTTAGGGCCAAACAATATCCTAAACACTCCATGTGCGCTTTCATGGGTTGTATGGACAACACAATGTATTTTATTAGGTTATGACAATTTAAATTTGAAATGCAGATTCTTATAGCTAATCTCTTATTTTGTTGGTCAATGATATTGTGTAAGGCATTGAGATTATGAGGCTTCGATGGTTCATTTATGGGTAAGAACTATACCTTGACCACCGCAAGTGTGAAAAAAAAAAGTTTGAATAGTGTGCAGGCTAACTTTTGCCCTCTACTGGTAAAAACAAAACAATGCATTATAAAGCCAATTTTACAAAGAAATAAAACCAATGTAGATTTAATCGCTGAAACCAATTAGATAATATATTCTTTTTTATTAATTTCAAAATATTCGATTGTCATAAAAACTTGCAATTTGCAGATCATCAACACAATTATTATTGAACAGGTCAGTGGTTGGACTTTGTTGACATAACCATAACCGAACTGTCAGTGACCAAAGTAGGGTACAACTCCACCAAAAAGCTGTTCTTAAGTCGGTGGTGGAAATGGACATATCTTACCCCAGGCCCATAGCCTGAGAACACGTGGGACACCTGTTAAAGCAAATATATTAGTGTACAAATTCAGTCTTACAGGTTGTATATATTCCAGATTAGTTACAAAAAAAGCACAAAATCTCACCTCCTTCCAGGTGTGTGAGTAGACGCTTCGGTCCTCAGTTGGACTGGTGGTGTGCTCTGATATCACAGTCTGTCTGTCTGACCCCAGCAGCTTCACATGCAGATGGTAGATGGAGTCATGCACCTGACTCTCCTCATACCTACCATGTGGGTAATTGTGAACAAGAGCAATATAGGCAAATAGAAGAATGCCACACCCACTAACACCACTTAGGCTGTGTAAACATCACTTCGTTTTGACAGTACTGATGCATAAATCCAAGTCAAATAGCTACTTTACCAGTCTTTTATGACTATGTCAGGCTGGAATTCATCCAGCAGTGCATCCCATAATCCTTCAGCCTTCAGGTCCACTCTCTGTTCCAAGGTAAACCAGCTGAGGACGACAAAGACATTACAAACCGGACATTCAACTGTTTCCAGGGAGGTGGCTGACAGCAGAAATGTAGCCCCACTATCAAAACATGTATTGCATGTTTTGTCCAGCATTGCAGTGCAGACTTAAAGATGGCCAGCCAGTAAACCTTATCGAATGTTGTTCAAATTTTAATACTTGCAATATTCTAAACACCCACCTGTGTTGAGGTAGATAACATACAACAACACCTGGTGGTATGCCACTGGAGTCGTAAGGCAGGTCTTCCCTGCTAGTAGTCCAGCCAGTGAAGTCACCTATGACCAAGGCATATATTAAAAATAATGTAAATCAATTAAAAAGTAAAAGAAGCTGCAACCAGAAAAGCAATGATTTTCTTATTGATCTATCAATCAGTTGGTCAATCAATCACCCACCTTCTGGTTCATATTGGGGAGGCCCATCTCCAGGCACTCCTGTCCGCTCAGGCTCAGGTGGAGGAATATTGTGAGTCACACCTGGGTGGGACGAGAGACATGTTACTATATAGGTACCATAGACTTTGACCTATCCACCCATCATAAATCCAACTGAAAGCCTAAATGTATAGATTTTATAATTTGACACTTTTTATGTAGGCCTAGCTCTTGAATAGGAATATGTTCTTGATCATGTTGGCGACACTAAATGTACCACAATCACAAGCTAAAAAAAGGCAACGACTCAAAGAGACCACTGATGTTTTTCAACAACTCTGAATAACAGTAACATATTCGGCTTCATTTTGTTGCGTATATTATTATTATCTTTATAAGACGTCGCAAAACTAACTTAATATAAAACGTTATAAAAAGCCTATGGAAGCATTTTGAAAACATGCGTTTACTGATATAGATCACTGTAAATTCAACCATTACAAAATAAACAAATGCAAATCATACAAAGTTGAAAAGAGTAACCAAGTGACGCAATACATTACCGTGAGGGGCAGGGTTCTTTAACAAATTCCGTCCGAAAGGTTTTGCATCATATACGAATTTCCAATCCACGCTCTCTGGCATCGAAATACCTTTGATATTCCATTCTTGTTCACACTTATTCTTCCACTCATTAGAAGTCATTGTGTAGGTTACCTGTAAAATAGAACTATCGGTACTGTGAACTAGGAAGTGTATTTATAGCAAAACGCCCCTCCTTCGATGTCACAATAGCGTCTTACTGCCTTGAAAAAGCAAAGATCAAATATAGCTGCGATGGCAGCCATGACCGGGGTCTATGCTATTGCACTCTATGGCACATGGCCATGATTTACAACAGGCAATTGGGACAAGATAGCAATGTCACGACAGTGCAATCAG
>JAVQIZ010049880.1:0-38343 GCA_036023535.2 Galaxias brevipinnis
GAAAAGCGGCACCCACATTAGCAACAGGACGGAAATGGAATCCAAAAGAGGCAGTACTGCAAGCAAAAGCAGCCCTTAAACATACAAAAATAGTAGGACAAGTACAACATGGACGAGGAGAATTTGGACTTGGTACAGGTAAACAGATGGTCAAAAGCAACCCCTCTGGAACAACGCAAATTAGTCATAGAACAGATTGGGAAAAGTGCAACAAAAAGCTAATTTAGAAGGGGACAGTACCTTTAAACATGCACCCATTCTTTCAGGAAGGTCAGGGACTGTCAGATTCATTTTCCCAAGATTCCCCTTGACCAGGTGAAAAGAATGAGTGGTAGATGAACCCAGTGGGACCTATAGTTCGTTCAGGGCAAGCAAAAAATCAGGAAATAAATGTAACAAAAAAAGTGCAACAAATAGCGAATTTAGAGGGTGACAGTACCTTTAAACATGTGCCCATTCTCTCAAGGAGGTCAGGGACAGTCAGATTCATTTTCCCAAGATTCCCCTTGACTAGGTGAAAAGAATGAGTGGTAGATGAACCCAGTTGGACCTATAGTTCGTGCAGGGCAAGCAAAAAATCATGAAGTAAATGTAAAAAAAAAGTGTGACAGTGAATTTCAAAGGGGACAGTACCTTTTGAACATCAAGCATCAACCCTTCTGGTAGATATGTTGTATGTAATGCTGCTCTGACAGTAGGGTATCTACTTAATGCTGCTCTAAGGGTAGTGTAGTGTCCCTAGTATATCCAATGCTGCTCTAAGGGTAGTGTAGTGTCCCTATTATATCCAATGCTGCTCTAAGGGTAGGTAGTGTCCCTAGTATATCCAATGCTGCTCTAAGGGTAGTGTAGTGTCTTTCTTACATCGATTGCTGCTCTAATGGTTGTATAGTACATATCTAAGGCTACTCTGAGGGTGGTGTCTCTAGTTTACCTAATGCTGCTCTGAGAGCAGGGTATCTCTAGTATATATAATGCTGCTCTGGGGGTAGGGTGCCTCTACGCTAATCACGGATAGGATGTTATAATATCCGTCATGCCATACTCCAAGATGAGCACTTCAAAAGACAATATTTTAGAATGGACTTGGGTTGAGAGCAGACATGTCATTGGGGTTTTCAAGTGGGCACCCTCCATCCCTGATGTTTCGTTAATTTGATCCGACGACACCTCCAGAAGGCTTTACGTGAGCAATGACGTCTCAGAGCCACCCCCCATATTTCTATTTCTAATGCTGCTCTGGGGGTATTGTCTCTAGTTTACCGAATGCTGCTCTGAGAGCAGGGCGTCTCTATTATGTCTAATGCTGCAATGGGGGTAGAGTGTATCTAATATATATCTGATGCTGCTCTGAGAGTAGATTGTCTCTCTATTGCTGCTCTAAGGGGGGTCAAGTATCTCTAGCAAATATAATGCTGCTCTAAGGGTAGTGTAGTGTCCATAGTGCTGCTCTGAGGGTGGTGTCTAGTTTATCTAATGCTGCTCTGAGGGGTATCTCTAGTATATCTAATGTTGCTCTGGGGGTAGAGTGTTTCAACACTAGTATTTCTAATGCTGCTCACTCCAGGAGTAGAGTGATTCCACTACATTCTGCTTTTCTGTGTGTCCAATGATCAGTTAAACACCAGTTTACTGTTAGTTAACTGTTGGAGCTAGACAGTTCAGTAAAATGTAATTAGCTGCTGACTAGCTAACTAGCAGGATGTTAACCTGACAAGAAGGATTTTAAACACTATTCAAAGTAATTTAAAGTTATCCAACTATATGGGTTAATGTGAAAAAAAAACACACACAAAAAAACAATACTCCAAATGTCAGATTGCAAAATATGTATTTAGAAATGCAAGACCGCTTACTTAGGCTTTTGCAGACTCAAATTCGCTCGCAAATTCAATGTTGGCCCCAACCAATCAGCTTCGACTGCAGCCTTATCTCAGCGGACGAATCAAGTGTCGGTATGCAAAGCAGGTGGGCGTATTATCCTCGGGGTAGAGCCGAGCCATATAGAGAGATATGGCTCTGGGTAGGGCTACCCTCAGAACAGAGTTGAAGAAAGCTTTGTCAGTCCTGCGATTAAAATGGGATTAGGCGCAGGAAATTGATCTAGAGTCAGTGCAATGCTAGATAAACCTACAATAGCAGACATACTTACCGGAGGCTACACAAAAAGCTGGTAATTATGAAAAGAAATGGATCCAACAATTTCACCAAATGTGTAAAGTAATAAGGGTTAAATTCAGGACTAAAATACGGAGAAAATAGGCTACAGTAAAAAGTAAAAAAACTAATTAAAAAAATCTGCAAGACTTCAAGGCTGTAAGGCTGCAATGTGAAGACTCGCCATCAGATGCCCCTGTTGCCCTGTTTTAAAGGTTCTTTGTTTTTATATATTTTCTTGACTGTCAGTGCTGTGTCACATGACCATGTTAGACAGGACAGATCAGCATGGCCGACATGCATGTGCGAACTCAAAACAAACTCCAGCCTTTCTCGAGTTAGCTAGCTGTCAAAAACAACGATAGCTTACAGAGGAGCAGGGTCATTTGCGCCCGATAAAATTGTAACATGGACGAGGAAAATAAGCTTAAATTCCCGTCCCTTCCTGCGTCCAAGGAGGACCTACTAGTAAGTGCTTGATTGGAAAGGCAATGCCTCTAGGGTTAGCCAGCTAACCTTACCTACTTCGCTAAGCTAACAGTAACATCCCCACTACTCGAACTGTGAACTAAACAGCCTGTAAAATATTAATATCGAAGCAAAGTAGCTTGCCACGCCCAGATATTATGGAAACGTTAGTATTATTCTGTAAATCAGTTGGACCATTTTCTAGAAGGAATCATTGTGGTGCCTGTAATAGTAGTAGGTAGTAGTGTGTTTGATGTTGCATCCAAACGAGACTAAGACTGATACTCATCTAACATTAGCTGAACAAGTGGTTACCTTGCTAGCGAACGCTTAGTGTCACAATTGCCAATTGGCCTGATTTTGTTAGCCTCTGCCAATGTATTCTGTTCAGCTTGTAGCTAGCGTTATTTAGCTAACGTCGGATTGCGACTGCTGCAATTTGTATGTAGCTAACTAACTGATCTATATGATTTCTGATTGTGTCAACAGACAATATTTCTCACGTAAATCATCAATACAATTTAGTGCTTGGCCACAATGGCCAGTATAACCACTGCCGAATTATTCACGTTCTTTAAACAAAACAAAGTATACTTTACGTCTTCCAAACTCCTCCTGTGCATTGAGATTGGTATTGCTTGTTGAGGTAAATAGAAAATCCTTCTGTTGATGAAGTGTCATAAATATGTCTTACTTAAATTGTTCTTAGCATGGAGGAGCATTGTGATAAAGGAAAGCTAACTCTACCAGCTGCAAAGATCTTGCTTAGTATAAATTGTTGATTAAAATAGGCCCTGGAACTCACAATATAACACGTGTGTCGTGTTCTTTACTAGACAGCCCAATTAAGTCGTAAAAACTCAACAGGATCCACTGCAAAAGAAAAAGCGCTTAATGGCAAGTTTGCCACTGATTATCCAGTGACCCTTCCTATTAAACTGCGTCAGGCATCTGCTACTGAACATCAAGAGGAGTAGCATGTTTGGTTTGGATAACATTTTAGAATGTCTAGAGTGTTTAAAGTAAATGTCTCGGACAAGAAGATGTGGAATAAAACAGAAGCGGTGACTTTTCTTTGTAGTTTAATCACAAATGGATATTTCTCACAGCAATGAACAGTCCAAATATTCCATAAGTTATAACCAGGGCTGCCAGCCACAGTGAAACCACCTTAAATACTTGTTGATAGATTTTTCAGCTGAGACTGCAGGTGCAAGCATACCATTACACTAATTATTTGTTTTTCTATCTTACAGGACTGGGCATATCCAATGAGAAGAGAAATGCAGGTAAGTTCATTTTTACTTAATTTAAACCTGTCATGAGCAATCACATACAGTATATGTCTGGGCGTTGTCAAAATTTACCCATTCCACATTTAATACCAGCCATAAATTCTGTATTAGTCTATAGGGGACCTAATGTACTTAATGCTACATTAAACAAGATTTGGACACTTTTAGGATATGTATGTTATTGTGTGGTTTAGGTATGATCTAGGTTAAAACAGGACACAGGCTAGTGGCTATATTGCTTATGTCTAGTATGTACTGTTTGCCAGCTATCTGCCAACACATGTCAGGTTGTGACATAACGATTAACATGGTATTGAGTATAAAATTACCCTCAATGCTGAAATGAAAGGCATTGTGTAATGGTGGGAAACCATTTCAAACTCGCTAGTTGAGCTAAAACTTCGATCCTTCAGAGTGGTTAAGGAGTCTGCCCCTGATGTTGCCGAGTACAGAACACAAGTTTGATACCGGTCTAGGGGAGGAGGCACCAGTCTTTGCTAGCACAAGGGTCACAAGTCAATTAGAACAGATCATTCCCCAGCAGCTATAGTGGTGCTGTGACCCGGATAAAAGCTGGGTTCACAAGTCCCCAGCTGGGGTCGCTGATGTGCGAGTTTGGAGGAGTGAATGTAGCGGTGACAAGTATAAACCTTCTAGTTCAGCTATAACTACAATCATTTGGAGTCATTAAGAACTATTCATGTCAGGTTTAATGCTCATGTCAGTGCCCTGACCAAGGCACTGCCAATAGAACTGAAGTCTGTGTGTCTGATGTGTGGGTTGCATATGTGGGGTGAGCAAGTCTGGCGCAAATTGGCTAATGGCAAATTATTCCTGACGAGGATTTGACCCAGGTCAGATAGTGGTCTAGTTGCTGGGTAAAGGGCAGGAAATACATACATCACTTCAGATCTTCACATCTTCACATCTGTATAGAAAGTAAGAGAAAGCCCATGTGAGGGAATACAGTGGAACTTTACTCATTTGGAAAAATCCTCTTTGTCAGTTCATGCTTAAGGAAATGTTTTCTTACTACCAAAGTACTTCTGCCCTGCTCTTTCCACAGGAAATCTTACCAGGCTTGTTTTTAGGTCCATATTCAGCTGCAATGAAAAGCAAGGTATTAATGAGTTTACTACTGGGTTCGATGACATAGATATTTGATTAAATTAATAAAGAATTACTAAATAATTTTTTAATGCCTCTGTTCTTCTTTAGCTTCCGATGCTTGAGAGACAAGGCGTAACCCACATTGTGTGTGTCCGCCAAGACATTGAAGCTAATTTTATCAAACCTAACTTCTCACATACATTTAGGTAAGGCAAGAATTATAAACAGGAGGCCACAAGGTTTTATGTATAATTTTGACGATTAATGTTTTATTGTTTTTGCAGATACCTCGTGTTAGATATTGCTGACAATCCTGTGGAAAACATAATTAGATATTTCCCCATGGTAAGTCAATATTGATGACAAGGTCTAAAATGTTTTAGACAAAATGCCATACCAAAAAAATGGTTGATAAAAATGGTTTATTACAATTTTCTGTTCTTTCCCAACAGACTAAAGAATTTATTGATGGGTGCTTGAGTTCTGGAGGTAACCTATTTTTCTTACCTTTTTGAATTGTTTATTTTTTTCATCATGTAATCTCACCATTCTCCTGTTTTTAATAAGTATTTCCAGTGACATGTTTTTATTGTTCACAAAGGGAAAGTGCTTGTACATGGAAATGCAGGGATTTCGAGAAGGTTTGTTATTTAAATAGTATTTGAGCTCAAATAATATGGTATTTTCCTATCTTATGAATTTACTAAGTATGTAAGTAAGTAAGTATGACTGTCTATAAATTGCCTCATTGTCATTTCAGTGCTGCCTTAGTCATTGCATACCTTATGGAGACATTTGGGGTAAAATACAGGTGAGCGATACGTTTTCAGCTGCAAATTACGACAATAATGAGAGGTTTAAGACTGAATTGTTACATCTTGACTAATTTACTGCTGAAGGAAAACATTTGAATTCAGTTTTGTGTTGTTGTGGCAAGAGTAGAAGCTTTCAAGTGGAGTATTTAAATAAAATTAAATTACATTTATTTTTTGTATGTACAGCCATAATTTCTTTGCTCTGACAAGTTGTCATTCTTCCTCCACAGGGATGCGTTCAGTCACGTGCAGGAGAGGCGATTTTGTATTAACCCTAATGTGGGATTCGTACATCAGCTACAAGTACGATTTCTAACTAAAAAAGATAAATGTACCATCAATTATAATAGGATAATATGCCTGCTTTGTTGGTTGTATGTAGTAGCAATATTTAATACTTAACTGGAGGGTGCATTATGTGTGTCCAAAATTGCTGATTCGCCTGCATTTTGTCGTGAGATTAGTTATATAATATCCATGTTCATATGATATTAGCCTATTTGTGGTTCAATTACATTAATTATTTCATTTTTTTTTTTCTTAGGAATATGAAGCGATCTACCTTGCCAAACTCACAATTAAGATGATGTCTCCAATGCAGCTTGGCAGATCTTTCTCCCTGCAGGCTGGGATGCCAGGTTAGTGTATTTGATTAGCACATCACATTAGGCTTTTGGCTTTAAGGTAAACCTTTTTCGTGTTACATCAGAAAGACAACTGACGTAAAGAAAACAGAATTCTTGTATGACTGTTTCTCAAAAAAGTCAAATATTTCTCATCTGAAACAACTGGAGTTACTTATAACTCTCTCCACACACACACAGTAACTTATGCACAAATGCCCAAACTAACCTGTATTTCCAAATTGACAGTCCTTTAGCTACATATACAGAATTTGGTTACTTTTGGTAACTTTTTTTTGACATACCCGAGTTGAATCGCATTATTCTTACTTTTCAAATATATGCTACAGTACAAGTTGCTGATGCGCTGTTCACTACCAGGGTGCTCTGCCTTGCAAACTGGGCTGCCCCGTAGTCTGTCAGTGCCTCCAAACCAGTGAAAACCACATGGTTGCCACACTGTTAAACTCCTTACTTCTTTACTGCTGGTCTCATATCCATTTGTGGCAGTTAATCTGTTTCTCTCTTTCTTCTTCCATTGGATTTGTTTTGCTCTCTAAAACACAGGGAGCCGGAAGCGAACCCTGGAGGAAGACGAAGACTTTGGCGGTATGCAGGTCACTGCAGCGCAGAACGCATAAGCTTTGCCTATACAAGTGTGGCGCTGTGTACTCTATTTTTTACATTTTTATTGGGATTAAAAATGTAAATATTTGAATTGTTCTAAGGGGAAGGGTGTTTGTTTTTGTGTGGGGGGCGGCGGGTAATCTATCCAGAGATCTGAGACCTCTGAAAGGTAAATGGATGGGGAAATTTGATAAGTGAGATTTGTGTTTTTTTTTTTTCTTGAGCTGTATGCACTGATAAAGATTTTTTGCAATTTTATAGTATTTAAAGCATTTTGCATTTGCAGCAGGACAGTATTGCAAAAATGCACTTTTGATACTTGAATTGAAACTGTTTTGCCAGAAGGGGGCAGTAGGCGCAAGGGAAAGTTATGAAAATGTACCCATTGGAAAGAAAACTAATGCCTTGGCTTGGGGATGGTAGTGTTGGACTAATACCAGACTTATTGTGGGAGAATAATAATGTAAGAAAATAACAACCCACTGCATAATAAAATGAATATCTGACCCATTTGTTTGCTCAATGCTTCTTAACTAGGTAACTTGCCATACTGCTATGTTATACTGTGGCAAAGATGAGTTGATAGTCACCAATGCTGTAAATAGACCTCTTGAAGTTTCCATGATTTCAACAGGTGGTCTTTACAATCTGTTGTAAAGACTGTGCATCTCTCAATAGGATGTAGTCCAGTACAAAGTACAAATAAATAAAGCAAATTACAATAATATAACAAAAATATTTTATTTAAAGATTGTTTTAGTTAATAAATTAGAAGTTAAATATGATCCCAGTTTTTTAAGCTAAACACACACCATGTAAACTACATAAATATGTATGAATTGTACCACCTTTTCTACATGTTATTCAAATCATTAGCCATAAGCAAGTTAAGAAAATATTTCTACATTCCGGATATTTGTAAAAAATAAAACGATTATGAATGGTCCTAAGACGTAAGAGAACAGACTTGACAGCAGATCTAATGCAATTGCATAACTTATTCAGTTACTAACAAAAACTTGAAGAACCTACTTTTTAAGTTTTCTTTTGTCTTCACTAGTAACTATTTGTTTAAGCTTTCCTTCATCTGTATATAAAAACTTAATAGAACAAGTGACTGCATTTATTGCACTCGCCATAGTCCCCGGCTTTCAAAACAAGACTTTCTATATTAAGTGACAGCAATTACTATAATTACAATAGTATTGTAATTACCTAGTAATCTTATAGTAATTGTGTTTTACAGTATGTAAATACACTAATAGTATCAAATAAATCATAAATAAGTACCATGTAATAGTATATAATATACCTGTATAATATGATGTTGCATGAAAGAATTATGTTTAGCTGTACAACAAATGTTACTGCATAACAATAGCATAACTCTGAATAACATTGATGTGAGTCACTTCATTCCATTATTCCGACATTTTTGGGATCTAAACATATGTGAGGTAACTTTGGTACCAAAAGAGCTGCAGGATGGTATTCATAAAATGTCAGGATTCCTATAGATGTCTGGTGTAGTGAATGAGAGTTCAAATCCCTTTCTTCATGAAATGGAAGGGGATTCTCCTATTGAAGTCAATCAAAAAATCGACGCTGCATGTAGGTCTCGTTTGAGGCAGAGTAGCCAAACTTCTGGTAAAAAGCCACATTGTTGGGTGCACATTCCAGTGTTATTTTGTAGCAATCCATTTTTTTGCTGAGGAGAGTGAGAGTGGCCACTAACCTACAGTTGGTAGGAAGCAAGAATGACAAAAATTTAAAATCTATCAGACAAAAAAGGAGAAAAATACAATAAGGAATAAGGGGATTAAATACATTTCAATTACACCGTATACAGGAAGAATATAAGTAATACCACCCAGGCTGGAGATCTGGATAATACAACGTGTAACATTAGTATTTATGACTGCTGTGGTTAATTGAAAACTAATGGACTATCAGTAAGCTAAATGTGTTTGGTCAATGTGGTCAATGTAAATTCATCAACTTTCACCAAATGGTATGCTTCTGAGTAAGCAAAGTATGCAATGGTTTCATACACGGTTATTCATATATGACTACCAACATACTTACACGTAACGTTTACCAATGCATTAGGTAGTAGTGTTGCACGTACTGAACTACAAAAAGAAAATCCCAGAAAATGCCACCGTCATCTTAGAGTACACCACTCACTTATTAGGATTTTGAAGGCATGTGCCTTGTCTTCTCTGCAAAGCAGGGAAATTACTTCTTACTATGTACTGTTACTATACAGTGGGGTTTGCAAGTATCTTCACAGAAACATAATTATACCTTTAAGTTGAACAATGTGCTAGTCAAAAAATGGGAAAGAGGACAGTTATGGATTAACTACAGTAAATACTCACAGTTTCCCTAGTTGTTTTCCTCTGCAGACATCACTAACAACGACCTCCTCCACTCTCCCTCTCTGAAAATAAATCAAACCAACAACCCAAAGGAAAAATTATATTCACATAATAACTACACATTATTAACATATACAAATATTTGTTGAGGTAATTCCCATATACATTTTATTTAACAGCTGAAACAAAGTTGCCAGATTATGTTTCAGAATGCATAATATTCTTACACACCATCAAAGGCAAGAAAAAAATAAAACAATTGGGATCATAGGCAGAGGCTCTTTAGAGTACATGTGACAGGCAGGGAATTAAAGGAATAGTTAACTATTTGGATGTTTTACCTTTTTCCATGTGTCCCAGAGTATCTGTATGATTTGGGACAACTTCAGGAAACGTTAAAGTAAATCATCCCAAATAGGGAACTATTCCTTTAAGTATGCAAGGCGGCCAACGGTACCTTTGCACAAGAATGAATGAATTTGTGCTCTGTAATCAATGTAGCGGTGGCAACAATCTGTCCAAGATGCGTGTCCTCAACCACAATGATGAAATAATCACCGGTCTTCTTCATGTGATCAAAGTTCCCTAGGAGTCCATGAAAAATGTGTTGTCATTTAAAGGCTGAGACTATAACATAGCATCAACTATTCCAGCATACTGCATACTGTAGACTTACTGATAAATTGCTCTGGTGTAACATCCCCTGTCTGGGTAAGTTGAGATAACACCTTGTAGAATCCTGAGAAGATAAATCATAATGAAATAGCAGTCAACCCATGAGCTACAAATTCCCTGTTTCAGATGTGAGACACCTAGATGTAGCTGTATATTGTTTAAGTCAGCTAGAATACAGACTGGAGAAGGCTACTCTCCTCTGTCTTAAGGTAAGCCCACCTCTGTTGAAGTCTGCAGTACAGAGTGGCCGGAGGACCAAGCCTTGTCCAGGCTGTGAGGGGGAGATTGGGGGAGAGAAGGGCACAGTGTTGCTGCTCCAATCTAGCTCCTCTAGCAGGGAGGGTTCAAAAAGTGGGGTCTCGTCTAGAATCATTTCGCTGCAGGCTCTGCAAAAAAGCATATATTAAAGAGTGTATAAAAGAGAGACGAGACAATAAAGTTACAGTTCAGTATCAGTAAAGAGAACAGACATTTATGCCTTATGCCTCAATACTAGAGTGAGACTATACAATACTTTGACCCAGCTAATAAGCTTTAGGGTGAGATCATTACCAAAAATATATCAGTTGTGTCAGATTATGCATTGTAGGTTCAGAATATGTGGGTGTTCTCTGTATTTCCCCCAAATTCTTAAAGTTTAACGTAGGCATGAAACTCAACAGGATACATGTACAACACCCTGCCTAAAACCTAAGTCTACTGTATTCTATTCCGGTTGAAACATAAGTCAACAACACTCCCTACCAGGACATGGCTTATGAAACACACCACTGAAACAGACCAAGCAGGCAGGTCAATGACTAAAACATGAACCTTTTACTATATTAAAAAACTAGACTGCACCTGAGCCTTGCTAATGTTCATTTTTTACCCAAAAAATAAGTTGCCACTAAATTAACTTAGTTAGATGGTTTTACACTTCTCAGCTGTTTTCCCATTTCAGAACAAGCATTGAGACATAGCAGTAAGCTTCACAGCTGACGAAGAAACACAATTAATACAATTAGAAGTATAGCTACTACTACTGGCACTGTGTAGTTCATTTTACTATTCTTACCACAACCACCACCAGACCTAATCAGTCTAGTGTTCCTGACAGTACGAATATATATTTTTTCCAATCAGCAAGTTTTGTTTCGACAAATTGTTCGACAAATCGAAAGGATAATCGTATGATTGTAGTTTATATCCAAGACAAAACAAATGATTTGTCTCATTCAACGTTGAGTTACTTAGGCTAGCAAACAAGCTAGTACGTTTAATGGCTAGAACCATTGTGGAAATCTTTAGAATGGCGAGAAGTTTACTTACGGTATAAATGAGAGCAACAAAACGGCGTCAGGATAAATTTAAATCAATTGTCTATTTATGGATTTATGACTAACGTTAACTGGCTATATTTACAACGACATGGGAATACATGGCTTAAGACTCTTTACTTCCTTCTCTTGACAGCACTTCAGTATGACGTGGCACAGATGGATTCTAGACTGCAGCCAATGGGCGCGGCTCATTGACGTCAACGATTTAAAAAAGACAAATTATTAATGTAGGGTTTTTAATACTCATTTCAAACTGCTGATATTCAACATAATTCATAATTACAGGCAGCTCCTTCTTTACTTGTCAAAACATGAACCAACAAAGTTTATGGCAAGTAATCTGTATAATACCTTATATTATTTGATTTCAAGATCAAAGGTTCAGTCCCCGCGGCTTCAGCGGGGAAATGACGAAGTCACAGGCAAATGTTGTCTTGTTCGGGGTTTTGATTAGCTCACTCATTTACAAAGCATAATGTTTTAATACTTGTCAAATTATTCTTAAAAGAAAAACCATTACGTTTTTGTATTTCTGCCAGTAAGATCGTGGTACCAGAGGGCTCAAAGGTGGTGAGCAGATAGGCAGAACGCAGGCAGTTGCTGTGTATTTAAGAAGAGCAACTTCCTGCATTTGGCCTATATATGTTCACCATAGTTGAGCTTTCGGGTTCCATACATTTTAAAAATCATCTTAAAGCCAACTGATTAAAAGATAAAATTACATCTCCAAAAGTGAGACTGTCTACAGTTTTCTGTATGTTGATAGTAATACAGAGATGGCCTGATGTCTCTTTTGTTCAACCACTGAACAGTTTGTTCATCCTCTACAGAGTGTGTGCCTGCGTGGCTTGTAACTGCCCTAAAAATCAGCATATCAGAACATAACCTTTGACTATAGATCTACCAACCCACAGAATTTGACCACAGGCTGAAGATTGTAGAAACCTTTATCTTCAGTCTAGAATAAACTACCTTGAGGCTTACCCATCCACAGAAGCGTTGCTTTTTTCCCAACATCCTGAATCATTACTAATAGACCATTTGGTTGGAGAAGAAATCTGTCATCCATACTGGACAATAAGCAAACCAACAACAAGAAAATAAACCTGGTTCAATTGTTTTATACATGAATGTGTTCTGGCCTGAAAAAAATTATACAATTGTAAATAAGATCTGTGACATTTATTATTTTGAAGTTGAACATTTACATAATACCATAAACAAACAGAAACAAAAAACACTCAAAGCATGAATGATCCCTTAATTTAAAAAGTCAAACTATGCTCACATTGTGCTGCATGGTTTTGATTAATGTTCCCAATTGGGTTCATACTTCTGCCAGACAGTGGCGATACACAGACACACAGTTACTGGAATGTCTTCGCTCTATTATTGATTTTTTTTAAACCCCCTGAACATTTACATGAAGAAAAGAGACATACAAACCTTTTGAAAAAATTCCACCCCCCGTGTATTAGAGGTCAGGAGACAAGAGCAGGATATGAGCCGGCAGATACATTTCTATTGGGGAATCAGAGATAGAAAAACTGTGACTCTCTAAAATTATTATTGTCACTGGGTCAAAGCTGATGTTTTACTGTTTTTCCATGCAGAATAGTAAACATAAAAAATTAAGTTAAATTTCATAATACAATTTTACTACAAATACAATTAAAACTATACTGGAGCCCTCGATTGTTAAAACTAATAAAAAACTAAGAAAGTATTTACTTCTCTCGCCCCTTAACTTTTTTTCTTTTCAACGATTATTTATTTTTACAGTTTTAGGCTGCAATAAACAAAAATACAATGTTCAGCTATATATCTATATATGCATATATGTGTATAGTACAGTATGTATTGGCTGAAGACTTTAGTTTTTTTGTACACACACACACACACACACACACACACATATACTGTATATATACACACTGCATACATTTAGAAATACATGTGTGTTTGTGTGTGTGCTTGCAGACTGAACAAGTTAGTCCAGTGGCAGTCCAGGTTCCACTTACTGTTGAGGATCATCCACAATAGTCTATAATGTGTTAGTCAGCGACACAGTTGAGAGGAGGAGCTGAGTGCCGAAGGGTATTGAATGGACTTTGCGGGAAATGGGGGCGGCTGTGGGCATAAATATATATCCTTGTCCGAAAGCTGATACACTGGTTCCCATGACTCCAACATGGATCAGTGCATGGAAAGCGGGAGATGCACATCAAAGAATAGACTGCCACTGACTGCCCCTTGTTGGCCACTGTAGGATAACAAAGAGCAGTGATCTGACTTACATATTTATACAATTTTGTGGATTCTCCACTGACAGAATGTCTTAGACACTGTCGAATAGTTCAGTGCTGATTGGCTCATACAGCAGTGGCTGCAGTTCGTCTGTCCGCTGATAGAGATCAATGGGAGAAAACACAGAGCTGAGATCAATGAAGACGGAGACGACTTCCCCAGTGATTCAATTTACTGTCCCTGTAATTCACAAGACTGTGCAGCTTGATCAGCCCACCCTTGACACTGTATTGCATTGGCTCTATAGTATTTGTAGGATAAGATCTGCACATGTTCTGGTAATGTACATGAATGAACAAAAGGCCTGCAAAATAGGCAAGTCAACGCTGCTTTGAACAACTCAAGGGTGAGGGATGCTTTCCCAGAATGCTATTTTGGACTGTAAACCAACTATAGAACAGCAATGCCAATTCCCTGCTGACAGAGTTTTTCAAATGCAGTCAAATTAATTCCAGATAAATTGTCTGCAAATACTCAACAGGTAAAGAATTATCTCCATTTTAAAAGTCAGTCTCCCTTTCTCATCCATAGTTACTTTAATAATTCATAACGGTCTACTGTTGGTTCCTCTGCTCCTCAGATCGATGGCGCTGTAATATTTGGCATATATAAGTCTCTGGCCAAGTCCCTGTGTTGCCATGATGAACTGTGCCAGCTTAATGTGCATACTGGGTTTCCAAGCACTTTCTGGATGGAGATGTACTGTAATATACTGCACCCCTGTGAGATTTTGCTCAAGGCAGGATGCATTAAAATAAATTAAGAATAATTACGTCACTGTTAAAAGAAATGTACTAAAAGTGTTTAAAAAATTTAAAATAATATAGCCTATACAAATGCAATCTTATTTTTTCAATATTTGAGTAACAACTATTGGATAAACTACTATGTTTATGTCTGGCAGAGAATGAGATGCTGCATTAAAAAAATGTACTGTAAACATCCGCTGACAGGAATGTAATTTGTGCCACCCCCACAATATTGACCTGTTTCCATTGACAGGAGTCAAGGCTTTTGTTCAATGGAAAAGGGAAAGGTTTCACAGGAAATGTGCAGGGCCTACAAGGTTTCTGAGAAAGCTTTGAATGGCATGTTGTCTTCTGTACACACTGACACTGTGAACAGAATTAATCAAACCAATTAAATTATCATCATTACCATTACCATTATTGTCATGATCATCATCATTGACAGACTTCCTGTTCATTTAACAGAATTGACTCAATATTAAGTAATTTGAATAAATTGACTACTGCTGTGGCTACACTGCAGGTACATTTGTCCCATTGTTTACTATATTCTAGGTATACCTACCTAGAAGAAGGTATTTTTTTTTACTCAGTAGAGCAAAGGGCACCTCTTAATCTTTCAACTTGAAGAAGTCGGGCTAATCTAATTAGAAGCCTTTCTAAATGCATGTTAATTTCTTTGTGCTTTTTTTTCTTCTTTTTTTTTAACACAGAACATTTTTTGTTCTGGAATTATTTATAAAATTAGTTAGAAAGACAGTTCACTTGACTTGGTACTTGTAAAAAAAACAAAAAACTTTTGGTGTAGACTAATACGTGCTAAAGTAAATGTTGGAAGTATGTTGCATATATCATATGTTTTACCAGATAAGACATTTAACGCAGTACTCAGTGGCCATATTAACTAGATAGAGGAGAACATCCATCGCTAATGTCCATTTCTTACAAAGAGGAGACGATAAATCCCCAGAGGACTAGTTTATATAGCCCAGGCGGAACTTGTCCAGACTAGTGCTGTACAAGGGATGTGGTGCAGACCGGTCGCGCATCACTGCTCTTAAACGCACGGGGGAAAAAATATGGATGAAGACATTTAGCAACGGTGGCGTGCTCTCTTAAACTATTTTCAAAGGTAAGAATTTATTAAAATGGAAGTTGGGTTTCCGAAATTAACATGCTACATTGTGTTTAATGGGATTTTAAACTGTTGGCTTTCATCTTGAGCTGTTCACTCAAGCAATGAATGTATTTCTATTTACATTTTCGTATTATCGCAATAGTTTTAAATCAACGTACAAAAAGCGTACTTTTGGTAAACTTTACATTCCCAAGCATATTGTTCTGTTTCAGCAATGTCATGCAATAGTGTATTATCTTCAGAAAATTATTGAATGAATAACTATTTGTAATTCATTTTCATTTGGTTTTATTTGTTATGCTATACAAAATTACTGTATAATGTCAAACTTGTCATGAACACATGCGTTATTTTAGTCCTCAAACTATAAATAACTGACTGTTCAAGTACTTTTGTGTTACTGTACTACATCCATGACCCTTGAAGGATGTTATATTGTTGCATATCCCTGAATTTGTTCCTTGTCCTTTAACATTGCAAAGAGCTGGAAGAAGTTCTCCACAGCATGTCTGAAAAGAAGTCTCGGAGCTCAGACACACGCCCCAAATGTGGCATCCGTAGTTGGAGTGCGGACAGTTATGCATGGCGGGGTAAGAAGCGTTCCCGGATTTCCGAAAATGAGCCGAGCCCAGGAGGGTTAGATGTGGAAAGAGTGGAGGAGCAAGGGCTGCGATCGGCTTCCTGTCCAAGGCGACGCCGTGAGAGGAAGTGTAGTTGCTCCAACCTGAATGAGACGGATGTGGATCTGCCAGGTCGCAAAGCCTTGTCTCGGCGCTCTCTACGGCAGAAGTTTCAGGATGCAGTGGGCCAATGTTTCCCTCTCCGCACTCACCATCACCACCACCACCACCACCACCCCCCTGGTGCCACGAGGCCCTTCTCTGTTCTGTTCTGGTCCAAACGCAAAATACATGTCTCAGAGCTAATGCAGGACAACTGCCCCTTCTCCCCCAAGTCTGAACTGGCACACTGTTGGCACCTCATCAAAAAGCACAGCCCCGACCCAAATTCCATCAGAGCTCTTGAAGCTGCGCACAAACCCACCATCCCATCGACTTCCTCGTCTCCGCCTCCGACTCCTCTCTCCTGGGAGGATATAAGTTCTCCCAGGCCGAGGACTAGCAGCAGTCTAGAGGACTGGGACCCCTCCTGTCTTCATGGGGCAGCACTGGGCTGTGGCCACACGGACTACATCCTGGTTCCAGACCTGCTCCAAATCCACAATACCCCCTGTTACTGGGGCGTGCTGAACCGCTTTGAGGCAGAGGAGCTGCTGGAGGGCCAACCAGAGGGCACCTTCCTGCTCAGAGACTCCGCTCAGGACGAGTTTCTGTTCTCTGTCAGCTTCAGACGCTACAGCCGCTCCCTGCACGCACGGATTGAGCAGAACGGCAAGCGCTTCAGCTTCGACGGTCGCGACCCCTGTATGTACCGAGACCACAGTGTCACAGGCCTGTTAAAGCATTACAGCAACCCGGCCACGTGCCTCTTTTTCGAGCCCCTCCTATCCCGACCGTTGCCCAGGACTTTTCCTTTCTCCCTGCAACACCTGAGCAGGGCGGTCATATGCAGCAGCACTACCTACCAAGGCATAGAGGCCCTGCCACTGCCAGTTCAGCTCAGAAATTACCTTCGGCAATACCACTTTAAATGCAATGGGGCCTGTGTTGTGTAAAGCCACTACTTATTCCATTACTTTTACTTGACTGTCCACCTCACAGATTTGGTAACCTGTCAGCTCAGAGGATGCATTCCTTTCTTTGGCCACAAGATGGCAATTTAAGTGCACTGATCTGTCCTAACCACAGCCAAATTTCTTTATCTAATTCTATAGTATTTGTGTGTTTTGTGTGTCAAGACTTTTGAATGCATGACCATATATTTATGAAAATACTAACATTCATGGCTTCATAATGGGCATCAATGTTTGTCTGAAGTACTTGCATTCACTTTTTTGTCTTTTGTCTGTGGATGATTTTGCAAAGTACTCTCATATTTTTAAAGACCACTTTAGTCACACAACCCTGCTACATAATGTAATTTACCATGTACAGTTTATTAATCAATTAAACACAAGTAAATGTATGCCTTTTTCATGGTCCTTGATTTGTTGAGTAATGTGGCCGGAGCAACTGCCTTTATGAGACCATTTGTGTACCAATTTGACACAGGGAATGTTGGCAAAAAGTAAGCATGGAGTCCACCTCTGTCATGAAACTTGTCATGATAAGACAGGTTAATGGTATGGAAATATTTCTCTCTGAAGTGCATGAAAACAATTCACATCAACCATTCTCTGTAAAGGGCACCTCTAAATGTCAGTGCTTCAGGGGAAAATGGAAAGATAAGAAATGAAAGATAATTCCCTCCCTCCATACAGAAACAAACTTTAGAACTTACATTTACCCTGTTATCTTTTGTTGTGAATGGCATCGTGTTTTCCATATAGCATCATGAAGGCGGCTTTTGGTTACATGATTCAAATGCTTACTACAGCAGATGTCCACAATTGTGCAATAGGTAATGGAAAGATAGTTTGTTGTATAATGTTTTTTGTTTTGGAAATAATTAAAGCCATTAATCATCACCGTCATAAAATTTGTATTCTGGATTGGCGTACAAGATTGGGAGAATAATACCATGCATCTTTTATTGTGTCTCGGACGTAGCTACTCTTGTTTGTACTGTAGTTGTCAATGGACAGACTCAAGAGCCTTACATATTGATTTACCCATACCAATGCTGAAATATTAATGAGGTATAGTATGATCCACTCATCATTGCACTCAAAGCTTATCCAACCGCTTGTTAATAACCCAAGTTAAAATCACAATTTAAAAATTGTGCATGTATTAATGCTTGCATTTTGAAAAGGTCTAGGAATAATATGTGTGCACCCTTATCCTTCAACAATAAAGCACACAGAAACACTCACCCACAGTTTATTGGAGACTATTGGATTTCACTGTGGTAATATTTAGACACAGCTGTCTGCAGCAGCCTATTTCCTGTTGTTCTTATCAAATCATCCCAGTGAGACACCTTGCAGACTGCCAATGGAGAGACAAACAACCAACAGTTTGCCTGAGTTAAAAAATACGCTCAATAGCCCACATTGATAGGCCTACCATGTTTTTATAAGCTGCAATAAAAAATATACTAAAAGCTAATACATCATATGCTCACTCCCAAGTGCATGTATCCAAGGAGCGAGTCTCTCACCAGAAGTTTTCTCAATTTCAATAAAAAAGAAAATATACATATTTTTATATATGGATCATATAGATCAGAGCCATATGTAGCTCTGAACACACTGCTATGTGGGAGGAGTCGGAGGAGTGGCGATGTGACGTCCCTGGCGGGAGTTTTCAGTTTCTGGTTCCTTGTTTTCTGCAGCGTCAAGCCGTCAACGCGGGAGATTCAGGGAATTAACTGCAAAGCTTGCTAGACACTCAAATAGTTTGTAAGTGTTTTTGTAATTTTTACAGTATGCATTCCATCACGTACATATCTCACACTGTGGAGACAATGTTTCAATGTTTCAAATTGTATACCTGAGTTTATTTGTATTATCCTACGCAAACAAGTTTGCTAACGTTAGCGGCGTTAGCTGGCAGGGAATTATGTTCTTTCTTTGTGCCAATTTGTCATTTGTTAAAGTGATAGATAGTCAAGAAGCAGAATTCTAGTTTATGGATACACTGAAACGGCTATCGCTTACTTTGTGAAAGGTCTTTTAACAGTTTATTTTATATTACAACATATTTCAAATCTTGCACACCTTGACTTTCCTTTTTTCTCCAACAAAGCCCTATACCAGTTGCCTTAAGATGCCCTGTGAAAGAAAGCCAATGCGCTATGGACATTCTGAGGGGCACACTGAAGTTTGCTTCGATGACAGTGGAAAGTGCGTGGTAAAATCTTATATGCTATCGGTGACAGATCCTGTGGTTATATGGCTTCTGCAATAAGGTCTATTGGTTGAACACTTTCTTGTCATTGATGGCTTACAAACTGCTCGATGTAGAGCGATGGTCTTTCTATTTCGCAATTGACAAACGTGCAACTTGGTTGACTTCGTTGAAGTTCAATGTTATTTAAGCAACTTAGGTTAAAGACAACAGCTTTAGTGTACTTATTTTCTAATGGACTGAACATGCTGTATATGTAATAAAAAACACACACCAGAAGACCAGATATTAAAGTTGATTTTATGTTTTAACCTTAATCTGCAGGTTCATTGTCACCTGTGGGAGTGATGGGGATGTGAGGGTATGGGAGAGTCTGGATGATGATGATCCCAAGTCCATCAACGTTGGTGAGAAGGCTTACTCTCTAGCCCTAAAGGTGACACTGCTTTATCCCAGCACATTCATAATGTCTGTTTGTCAAGCAGTTTACAATGTGTAATGTAAACTGCAGGGGATTGTTCCTTCTTAATTTCTTAAAATGTATTTCTTTACTCAATATCTATAATACAGTATAACGGAACAAAATAATGTACACTATTTATTATTACCCACAAACATTGATCCTGGTCCCGATCAGAATGGCAAACTGGTTACTGCAGCATCCAACAACGCAGTTCAGATCCATACGTTTCCTGACGGTGACCCAGATGGCATCCTGACCCGCTTCACCACCAATGCCACGCACGTCACTTTCAATGCCAGTGGCTCAAGAGTCGCTGCTGGATCAAGGTACTGGAAAAAGTCTCAACTTGGTTGACTTCTTTTTTCATCTTGAATAATACTGCATTATTGAATCATATTGTGTTGTGGATAGTTATATTTACTGTAGCTTGACTGTGTCATACATTATACTGAAAAAGATGGGCCTAGTCTATTGGCCTGTGGCTTGCTTCAACTCGGTATATCCAGAAAAAGGTTGACACATTCTATATACTTAAGACAGAATTGGCAATTGTCGGTGAGACAACTTCTGCCAGGCAAAATCACATTTACACACTCTGTGCCTAAATATTGTCTCATAAGCCAATATGTTTATGATTAGTCATGATTGAAGGTAAATGTCTGCCTGTGTGAACTATGGATTTTTAGACCAGTGCATCACAGGAAGGAAAGTACACACCGTGCCACCAGATGGATGTTGCTATTTTGGCATGGCTAATGTCTTTTGAGATATTGATTTGGAAAACACAGTCCATGGCTGTGGCCTGTTAAGGCTAATCTGGCATCCAAACCCTCAACAGACGAAGACGGAAATGAGGGCAATTATGTGTGTCTCATTCATCGATTCCCTCGTTTACGCTTCTTGCTCACTCAGGTCCACACACTAATTTCCTTTGTTAGTGTGCTATTTCTCACTCTGATTGCTTTGTGTCTGTGCCCCCGTTTCTCAGTGACTTCATGGTAAAAGTGGTGGAGGTCTCTGACAGCAGTCAACAGAAGACTCTTCGAGGTCACGATGCACCTGTCTTAAGTGTCTCTTTCGACCCCAAGGACGAGTTTTTGGTGAGTTACCTTTTTTTACCAATATACTCCATATATTTGTTGACTTTGAGTTGTGTAGTCCAGGAATGTAACCACTGCGACGTTAGTTTGTGGTAAACGTCTGTGTTGTTTTCCGTCAAATAGGCCTCCGCCAGTTGTGATGGATCTGTGGTGGTGTGGAATATCGAAGAGCAGGTATCAGAATAAATCGTCCCAGACACAGCTCCCTGTTTCCCATTTGCTAATCTAAAAGTCCATGCATTATGGTCATTTCTAACCTGACTAGATTCTGGTTTGAGTGTTTTTGCCTAAGTGACTAGTTTTCGATTTTGGCCCACTAGCACTTTAATGTTCAGAACCGCATATCATATACAAATATATTTTACTTTCTGTTCAATCAGACTCAGGTGACTACTTGGCCTATTCTCCAGAAGTGCAATGATATCAGCAATGCCAAATCTTTGTGTCGACTTGCATGGCAACCCAAGGCTGCTAAGGTACAGAAACGCTCTCAGTCTGTTCTTTAGTTTACTTGTTTTCCAACAAAATACCAATTCCAAATCCCACTTGCAGCTTTGAAATGAAATTGAATATCATGCACGTTGCCTAATAAAAATATGAAGCAACCAGGTCCATCCATGCATTTTCATATTCATATAGTTTTAACAATGTTTCAATATTTTTTATAGCTGCTGGCAGTTCCAGTCGAAACAAAGGTGGACTTATACAAGCGAGATTCCTGGGAACATGTGAGCACGCTGTCCGATGACCTTATCACACAGGTAAGGGCCAACCATCTTCTCAATCTTTGATCACAGCAGGGACGTTGTGAACTAAGCGATGTCTCGTACACTTTTTAATATTGTCCTAATGGCTGGTGAATTCTTTGTTTTGTTTTGTGATTAAAAAGTGGTTAGGTGTGACTTGGAAATCCCTGTTGTGTTTATTGGTCTGTAGGAGTTGGTCCTCACCCATGCATCATTCTGCGAAAGCTTTGCATGTGTCGTTAACAAATGGAAAAGATACTTAACTTAGTATTTCGTTTTATTATTATTTTGTTAGTTCTCCAATTAGGAGGGCTGTTCTGACTTTGCAATGTAATGCTTTCCTATAAAAATGAGTCACTCTCTCATTAATCTTTTTGTCTGCGTTTCCGCCAGCCTATTAATGTGGTGGAGTGGTCTCCCTGTGGGAAGTATTTGGCTGCGGGGAGTGTGGGGGGTCTGCTGACTGTATGGAATGTGGACAGCAAGTTGTGTCTGGAGAGGTAGGTAAAATATCGGGCAACATGAAACGTTCACTGTACTCCCTCCCCAACAATATTTGCCCTAACTAATATCCTGTGGTAGAAAGTTAATATTTGTTGAGTTACGACACAGAAATTGTTGAGTGTTATTTGTAATTGGCTTTTTCACAATATCAATTGTTCTATGTGAACCTATGGTAAATACATTATTTGTTGTGCAATCTGTTGGTAGAATTGGATCAGAATCCATACATAAAAAATGGTCTCCCTCCCTGTTTGTTGCGCAGGCAGAAGCACGAGAAGGGCTACACGGTGTGTGGACTGGCCTGGCACCCCTCTGGTACTCAGATCGCCTACACCGACACCGAGGGCTGTTTGGGCATGCTGGATGGCCTTTCCTCCTCCACTTCACCCAACATGGCCGCAACCACTAGCAAGGTGAGGCCTGGCTAAGCATAGGGGTATCTGCCCAGTCGTTCGGATGGCAATTGCGAAGCATTTATATGAGGTGGTCTATATGCTCCACCTTATTCTCTCCATGTTTCTGGGGGCAGACATTGTAACACTTCATCTGTAGTCCCATGTATCTTTTCTATGTGTACTTTTAATGTGAAATGTGATCGATGCTTGATATTGTTTGATCTGTTTGGATAATGAACTTGTTCAGACACCAGTAAGCAAAGAAGCCAAAGACTATGATGACCTTTTTGATGATGATGATGATGACCGTGTCATGGACGATGGGATGAGCGAGACGCGCTCCCCCACCAAGAATCCTGCTGTTGGGGGGGATGATGACGATGACGATGACCTCATGCCCGCGACTGGCAGGGTGCGGAACCGGGGGGCTTTCCTTGACGACGAGAACTCTCTTGGTAAGGAGGATCTAACGAGTAGATAGCATTAATCACTGAAGAGTATGTCAATCAAGAGCGAAAGAGCCTGTTACTTAGGTAGGGAGAGCCATCAGAGATTAGCGGTATTACACTGTCCAATTTGATGATTATTCACCTTACTTGCGTTACTTATGCGTCAGGAGCAATGACAATGCACACCAGAGGAGTTAAGACGGTGCAATGTTCAGCCCCGCTCAGTGATCTGTGTCTTCTGATCATTCACAGACACTGGCTCGTTGAAGTTGGGCCTGGGTAAGTATGGGGAGGACGACGATGCGAGCAGCGCCATATTGCCCCCTGCTGCTCCTGCTGTGCCCCTGCGACCACTCTACGAGGGCCCGATGCCGACACCTCCACAGAAGGCCTTCCAACCGGGCTCCACCCCTGCACATCTCACCCACCGGTTCATGGTAAGACATGCCCTACTGGACTTCCAGCAGCTTGTTTTTCTGTGTACCAGTAGTGTCTCGTTCTTTGGCCATTTTGGCTGAATGGCTGTGACAATATTGGAAGCCGTTCAATGGAAAGTACCTGTTTTTCTTTCTTAATTCTGTGTATTTGGTGTATTTGCTAGATGTGGAACTCTGTGGGCATCGTGCGCGGTTACAACGACGAGCAGGAGAACGCCATCGACGTGGAGTTCCATGATACGGCTGTGCACCATGCCATGCACCTCACCAACTCCCTGGGCCACCACGTAGCCCAGCTCTCCCAGGAGGCCGTGCTGCTAGCCTGCCCGGCAACCAGCGAGCTGGCCAGGTAAAACAGTGACCCCTATCACCAAAAGGCCCTTTTTGAGTAGTTCAAGGCATCGTAAATCAGAGGTATTCTGTCATTGAATCACTAGTACTATGAAAACTGTAGGTCTAATAGAATGTCCGACATACTAATATTGCCAGGCACCAGAAAAGGTTCCCGGAACTAAGTGAACATTGACTCGATTAACGAAGTAAACTGCTCTGGATTGGCTCAGCCATGACTAGACATGATAAGATGGTGTGCTATAGAATATGACAGATAGGCCTGGTTTCAGTACATATGTGCTTATGTGCTTGTGAGTCACTGCACACACACCCCCCCCTCCCCCACTACATGCTCCCCGCCAATCCCTGTCAGTCAAACTCAGTTTACCTCCATCATAGATTTAGACTAACTCCTCTCTGCCCTGACAGTAAGCTGCAGTGCCTCCACTTCTCATCCTGGGACACCAACAAAGAGTGGATGGTGGACCTGCCGCCGGGGGAGGAGGTGCGTGCCGTGTGTCTGGGTCAGGGCTGGGCCGCTGCAGCCACCAGCACTCTGCTCCTCAGGCTCTTCTCCATCGGGGGTGTACAGAGGGAGCTCTTCAGTCTGCCTGGTCCTGTCGTGTGTATGGCCGGCCACGGAGAGCAGCTGCTCATTGTCTACCACCGTGGTACGTACACACACACACAGAGACAGAGACATGTCACTGTACTTACCACGCAGACTTGCTAGGCCTTGTCATACAGAATGTTGATTTCTAAAAGTAAATATCTATCATTTTCAGCATACAACCTTCCTCCCCCATATAATACCGAAACGGTCATTTTATCCCCAGGTACTGGATTTGACGGGGAGCAGTGTTTGGGCGTCCAGCTGCTTCAGTTGGGCCGCAGGCAGAGGCAGGTCATCCACGGAGAGCCCCTCCCTCTCTCCCGTAAAGCCCATCTATTGTGGCTAGGCTTCACCGCGGAGGGTGAGTCAAGCCTCTCCTCCGTTATCTCATTCCAGCCCACCAAGACATCTGTGACTCGGCCTCATGTTGCTGGGTCGACTTATATGGACATAGTCTTAAGTACCAGTTGTTCCGTCAGGCACCCCGAGCTTCGTCGATTCAGAGGGAGTGGTGCGCTTCCTAAATCGCTCCCTGGGAAACACGTGGACGCCGGTGTGTAACACCAGGGACAGCTGTAAGGGGAAGTCAGACCACTACTGGGTGGTGGGTGTTCACGAGAACCCCCAGCAGCTCAGGCAAGACACTTAAGTCCTTACCCTGATATTTTCTTGCTCTCTCTTTCTCCTTATTCTCTCGCTCCCTGTGGTATCCTGTTTTGCTTTACCTTTCTCAGCCTCTTTGTTCTCATGTGTTTATTTTTAGCCGAAATGTTTTGGATCCATATTGCTACTCGGCTGTCAATTTCATTGCAGGACTGTCTGTTTTTAAGTCTGCTTTCTCTCGGCCACCCTGTGCAGGTGTATCCCATGCAAAGGCTCCAGATACCCTCCCACCCTGCCCAGACCAGCTGTGGCCATCCTACCCTTCCAGCTGCCTCTGTGTCAGACCACCACTGAGAAGGGACAGATGGAGGTATGCTTTAGACAGACACATACACACAGGGGTGAAATTAGCAGTAGTTGTACCATGATAATGCCAGGAAAACAGTCCTATCCCCTTTTTTATTATCGCTGACGGCTCTCAATGCCTACAGTGCAGCCTATGGCTTGATAATCTTTGATGGCCTAAGCTCCCTGGTAAAGATGGCCCCTCTGAGCCCTGTCCTTCCCTCCGTTCTCCAGGAGCAGTACTGGCGCTCCATGCTCCTCCACAACCACTACGGCTTCCTGTCAGCCAGCGGCTATGAGACTGATGAGGAGGGCCAGAGCCAGTGCCAGAAGGAGCAGCAGGAGCTGCTGATGAAGATGTTCGCTGTGAGTTTCTCTCCATGACCACCTCAAATAACTATTTATAAATTAATTAATTATCGTTCTTCTTTTAGTTGTTTAATGATACGTTTAGAATGTAATAATTCATGCCATGTGTTGCTTTGGTTGTTCAGTTATCCTGTAAGCTGGAGAGGGAGTTCCGCTGTGTGGAGCTGGCTGAGATGATGACTCAGAATGTGGTGACGCTCGCTATCCGCTACGCGTCTCGCTCACGGCGCATGGCCCTCGCCCAGCGCCTCAACGAGATCGCCCTGGAGAAAGCCAATCAGCTTCAGGAGGAGGGGCCAGAAGGGCAGGAAGAGCAGCCCGAATACTCTAATGTCAGGCAGAATTCTGGGTAACTGAGTTAGGAGTTGTTGTTTATTTATGTCTTTGAAGCAGTGTTGTCGAATGTTCTGACTATATGTGTTTTATTGAAAGGTATGGACAGAGTGAGAGGAGTGCAAATCGTCTGCAGAACGCCAGACGGATGGAGAAAGAGGATGAAGAGTATGTAGATGAGGAAGAGGGACAGGAGGAACACTTTGATGCAGAGGAATCAACAGAGAGCAGCAAACGTTAGTTCCTACTATCCACCCGACTTTGCCTTCCTTGTTCAATTATGAATTGAAAGGATGATAATGTAAAAGACCTAAAGCTGTTTTTTGATCGTGTGGAAAACTGACATCCCTTCTAGGTCTGAATCCATTTGCTAAAGGAGAGTTATCACCAGAGAAACCCACTTTAAAGCCAAGTGAGTAAGCACCACTAAAGTTAACCTGCTTGACAAAGTGGTTGGAGTTTGTTTGAACATGTCTGTCTTCAATTTAAATTTATGATGCATGTATGTTACAGTTAACAAAGAAGGACGTGTGAATCCTTTCAAGGTAAGCTTTTTTATATTTTGACAGTCTAAACAAAGCAGAAATGCTTTTCTATATCATTTGACGTAAACAATGAAAATACGATGAAAGATGAAAATTATAGAATGAGTTGTCAATGTCTTCCATAGTCTACATCTCATAGCTGACCAAAAAGGCTTAAGTAAAGGGCTGATGGTGACTTTCTTTTCCGTTACTCCCCCTCCTACCAGGTGTCTGGCTCAGGGAAGTCCTCTATCTCGCCAGGTCAGCCCAGAATGACCAATGTCCTGGACACTATGACCTCATCAGGCAGGAAGCCATCTCCTCTGAGTAGCTCTGTGACCAAACAGAGCAAAGGACCCGTCCTCAAGCCTCTGGCACCTAGGCCCAAGACCAAGGTAGGATTACATTTAGAAGGGTCTAACCTTCTATACCAAAATAACCCTTTTATCATCACAGTCTATCAGGATTGTATTTTCAGTTGTTTTATGTTTAGTTTCGATGTTATTAAGATACCCAATGCATATGATGCAATGAAATTATTGTACGTGTTTAGTTTATTTGTTACTAATTTTAGCATGGTTTTAATGACCTTCCTTGTTCCTCCTAGACCCAGTCCACCTTGCTTAAGATGACAATCCCCAAAGCTGCCAATAAGAAGGCACAAGAGGAGGGGGAGCCAGCTGTGGAAAGGCTGAAACGGCCAGAGACCCCACCGCCTGCGTCCTCAGCAGAGGTTGAAAACAAAAAGTAAGTTGTCAAGCATCTTAATTGTACATATAATGAAAATTCCTGTTCTATATATATATTAGACACTTCTTAGTATTCATTTTGCCTGTGTCTTTCTGTGCTCAGGCCGACGACAGGCTTTCAACTGTGGCTGGAGGAAAACAGGAAGAACATTGTGGCCGACAATCCCGATCTGGAGGAGACGGCCGTTATCAAAGAGGCAATGGGGCGCTTCAGGACCCTGTCAGCAGAGGACCGCCTGGTGCGTTTTCGGCTGCCGTTGATTTCCATGGAAGAAATCTGTCATTGATTTGGGGAAATTCACCTGCTTTTACACCTAGGACATTATCAGGCCATAGAGGCTTTTGACATTGCACCAAGCTTTAAATGGGTTATTTGAACTGCTGAACTGCTCCAATGCAGATGCAATGCTGGTTACTTTTTGGGGTGTAGCCGATGTGGCCTTTTATCCATCCTGCCTTTTTACAAATTGGGTAGTGGATTGGTGGTTTCAACGTGACCCTGCACACAGGAGGCCACTCAAAAGGAAAGATGGGGGTTTGTGGTGGAGTGGGGTACTTTGCACTGCCAAGAGGAGGGAAAGAGCAAATGAGAAGTGCAGAGAGGTGAAGGGGGAGGGGTGGGAAGCCTGTTGCTTGGGAACCCAGTCTTTGGTTTGTGGGCTGCGGAGAGGGTACAGAGCATTGATCTTATGATAATAGGGTGTGTTTGTGTGTGTGCGCTGGGGTCTATTGTTAAGAGGTGTTATGAGGGTTAATTGTAGCCCTGGTTGACCTCAGGGCCACAAGCAAATAATTTAAGGGTTTCTGAGTGGACTATCATTGTCAGGTAAAGAATAGAAATTGCATGTATCGAGGAACAATGTTGGCATAGGGGGAATGTTTGTCAGTGAATATATACAGCAGGTTAATGGGGGCGTGCATTCGGTTCAGAGGATGTGTTGTGGGAGTGGGAGGCTGTGAGTGGGCTCATCCGCTTCCAGTCGTGCGCCTGCCGCCTTCTGATGATTCATCCCAGCTCCATTACGTCCATCGCTTTTGTCTCTGCCCAGAGAAACACAAGGAAAAAAGGCTGGCGGGCAAAACGAAAGCGGCCTGTCAATAGTGATTACACATAACAGGATGCAATTTGAAACTGTGTGTCCGTGCACTCGCTTCTGTGTCACGCAGGGGGTGGGGTGGACGCTGGTTTGGTGATGGGAAATAGTGCTGTTGAGCATTGACAGTTCTACCCTGTTGACTTTTATCGGTTGAATTGAAAACAATTAAGACAGTTTTGTTTGTTGTCTCTTTTAATTTTAGTCCTGGACGGAGAGGGCCAAGGGCCAGTCTGGGGATGCAGCTGATGTGAAGAAACGGAAGCGAGGAGAAGAGGAGGTTGCAGGAGATGAAAATGAACATACTGAGACAGAAAATGCCAAAAAGAAAAAGTCTTTGGATCCGGTCAGCAAGCTTTCAGCCTTTGCGTTCAACAAAAACTAACAGATAAACCTAGACGTATCTTTTAGTGTTTTATATTTACAATTGTTCAACATGAGTTGTAGATAAGATGTAAAATTCCTCCATTGGTTGATATTGGGGCTGAATGTTTAACAAAATAATGTCTTGCATACAATTTTGATCAGAGTATCAATCTGGCAGGGTCTAAACTAGTCAGTCTGCACACGACTGTAAAGTGAAGTGCAAGTCCTTACTTTGTGACTGGCAGATAGCATGGACTCTACTGAAGACATTATTCACGGTTCTGTGTAGACCGTGAAGGGCCAGATCTTACCCAGAGTTTTAGGATCAGTTGGAAATTGTTCTCAGATGTTCCAGGGATGGGAGGCATTTCACGGACCTGCAATCGTTCCAAAACATCTGAGCAAAGAAGAGTGAACCCTTAGCTTTTTTTTTTCTATATGTATATTTATTTCAAATATTTTAACTTGGTGTTTTACGGTAGGCTACAGCAACTATAAAATAAAAATATTTACTTCTCACTCTGTTGTAATATAGGCTTTGTTGGTTCTTTTCTGCACCTTGCCTGTATTTTAATTTGTTATTTTGCTTTGTCCCTTTTACAGTTCATAATATCTTTATAAACAAGATACACTGTTTACACAATTATTCAGTACTTATAGATAACTACTTGTGGCGTTCAATACATACTTGCAGTTTGATTGTAATGCCAGAAGAAATGGACAACTTCAAGGGTTTTCTATAGTAGCCCCATCATCCGCTTAGCGAGGCAGAGCGCCCAATGTGTCACACTCTTAACGTGACGTACTCCAACTGATCATCCAATCGTTGTCCACAGGGATTATTCTTGTTTATAAAGCCACGGGATGCTGAAAATGATGTGATGTGTGCTCCAGCTGTTGCTACAATCTACTGATAGTATAAATGAGAACATACAAACATAAAACGTCTACAGACTCATCAAACTTTTGAGAAAATAAAGCAAAGGAAATTGCCCGTTTAAGAAACTTAAAATGATGGAGCGTTCAAAGCAGGGTGAGTTCAACCAGAGCGAAAAGAAAGATGCAAGTGCCAGCGACGCCGTTATAAACGGACACTTCGAAGGGATGCTGAAAAAAAACAACAAACCTGTAGTTTCTGAGGCGATTGCCAGTGAGTCCAGCATTTCACACACATCTACCGCCATAGATAGCTGGAGAGAGGAGCGCACCAGGAGCATTGAAGATAACGAGATGAGCTTACCCAGTCTCGCTGCTGCCTATACCACAATTCTGAGAGGTCTTGGCGAGGACCCCCAAAGACAGGGACTTCTCAAAACTCCATGGAGAGCCGCTACTGCCATGCAGTTTTTCACCAAGGGCTACCAAGAGAAAATCATAGGTGAGTTTCTAAGTAGCGACAAACTACACTCAACTAATGGGTCTGAAGTATAAAAACTACCATATTTGCATTGAAAATGGCACTATAGTCAAAAAAAGATCAGAACACGTCTTTAAATTTTTTATATAAAGAACAAAAGTACGGAGCTTGTATAATTATGTTGCAATAGTTCATCAAGAAAGCCTTGATAAAAAAAAGTTGTTAAAAGAATTAACAGCGGACTAAACTATCATGTATTTCTTACATAATTGTATTTTATATCTTCTGTGAACTGGCAAGAGTAATGTGCTTTGAGTTGGTTTTAACTGTCAAGTGTTATTCAATTTAGAAATGAATATATCATAAGCATTAACTCCACTCTAAGCGTCAGACAAACACAATAAATGAATCACGAGGTCATAGATATGCATAAAGACAATCAGATAGGTGTTCTTTAATACTTTTATACAGGCCATGTAATCTACCATCTTAAAATCAAAGCATCTTAACTTTCGGTTCAAAGTTGTACCTTCCACTGTTAATCTTACACAGCGAACGGCAGGTCACATGCACGTGTTGTACCCCAAGGGTCAGCGGGTCTACAGATCAGAACCGACGACTGCAGTACACCCATCTGACCTGAGTTCTCCATGGTCAGGGCTGTTGATGTGGTGGAGCTATCGAGCTGCCCCATGTTGTTTTACACCCCAAGTTCTCCATCGCATCTGGTGCTGGTTTAGTGGAGGGGTACTGCTGTTACATATGGTTACAAAATGGTATATAGGGCATAAGTTGTAGTGAAAAACATCTAGAAGAGGTAGAGAATGTTGTTGGATATGAGGTGAACATCAACAGCTACAGCTCTGATTTGGAGTGCAAGTGGAGTTTTGAATTGTATTATATGTCATGTCAAGGGACATATAACATCAAACAATGTGTAATTGCTTTTCCCAGTCATCATGTTATATAAGAAATTGGTTCATATTTCCTTTTCTAAAAAAACTCTTTATATACTCACTATTCTCTGTCATTTGATGAGTTGGGTGAGAAAAAGATAGGAACAATGAATAATTGCTCAACGGGAACAGAAAAATTGCACAGTCATAACTATAATGCATGTATTGGATGTACTCATACTGTTGTACTACTTCTAGCCTCACTGGTACTCTCCCCCTCAGCTGATTGGCTGTTATTGGTACCACCCCTTTTGCTTCTTTGAAAGTAAGAATGGAATTTAGGACGTTTGATAACAGGCACATTGTCCTGAGCTTGCTTGGTGAACGTTACAAGGGGTAAGATTCCTTGGTTGTATTGTGCCTGTGTGTGTAGGCATGCGTATTAGTGTGTGGAAGCATGAATATGTGCCCAGGGTTATATGGGCATACAGGAAGTGAGCGGGTATGGCGCGGGACTCAAACCCAACCCAGTTCTCCAGAAAGTGTCTCGTCACAGCCTTAGAAACATGCAGACAAACATAGAAGCAAATTTACAAACACACACAAATTAAATTGACACACTCATCGAAACAAAAGAGATCGATGTGTGACACTGTCACCATCTGAGCCCAAATCCAGACCTTCGCTCGTTGTTTCCTGCAATTAAAATCATGAATGTTAAGTGTGGTTCACCTTCAGGGGCCGTGTGTTTGTTTTTGAGTATGTGTCTGGTGGCTTATTACTAGATTAGACGAACACTTTGCTTAAGGACAATTATTGTTTTGTTTATTCAGAATGTAGTTATACACATTTGTAAAGATATACACTATGTTGTGTGTGTGTGTGTGTGTGTGTGTGTGTGTGTGTGTGTGTGTGTGTTTGTGTGGAGGGGTGGGGGGGGGGGGGTTGCCGAGGTGAGGGCTGGTGAAGGCTGCTCTTTGCAGAACATCTGTTGCCTTGAGGTTGGTGGAACAGACTGACCTATGCCTCATTCAACAGTGTAGCTTACCCAGACAACATGTACGTACTATACAAACACACACATTGTGATTCTTCAAACAGTGGTATTATGGTTGTATTTGTCCAAATTATAACTATAATACCAGTGTTAGATACTGGTACACAAAATTACTATTTAAGATGAGAGATAGTACATAGATCTGTGCTATATTTCACAAGGGCATTAAAGACAAAATATGGCATTCAGGTGGCATGTAAGTGAAACATCGAACTATATTACCAGAGAGCAACTTTGTGAATAAATAAAAAAATCTAAATATGTATTGTAATATTATGCTCAGACCAGACCAGTTATGCTCAGTCTTTATCAGTTAGTGACCAAATTGTAATAAAACCCATTCATAGCAGCTGCATACTCAAACACGCATACACATATAAACACACACACACACACACACACACACCAAGCAGTGTCAGGAGATCACAGAAACCTGCGACCATTCTGACAAGGTCTTCACTCAACGTTACCACAGAAACTTTCCTTCCCGTCAGCACGCGCTCTCTTCAGTCTAACAGATAGGCAGTCAGGAAATTAAAAATCCCTTGTCAGGGAGGAGAGGCGGGCGCATCACCACAACCAGATAAAGCAGAATTTATTTGAACTATGATATGAGCCTTGAGCAACAAAAATGCAATAAAGTAACAACAGCAAGAGTGTATGGGCTCAGATATAATTACTCTGTTTGCCAGAGAGAAACAAAGCTGTATGTGGCACTGGCCTGTTGCAGCATGTGAAGACAACGATTAGGGTCAGACTGGTCTGTTTTTTGCTGGTCTGTTCCTTCTGGACTTCCTGTCGCCTTGTAGGCCGTTCAAGTCAACATAAAAGGGAACAGTGGTCAGGGTTATTTAAACATATTAGAAGCATACGTTCCGGATATAAGGATATTGTGATGGTTATTGGTACTGAGGATGCACTCCTTCCTGTTTGCTTTTGTCTCCAGACGTCCTGAACGATGCCATCTTTGACGAGGACCATGATGAGATGGTGATCGTTAAAGACATCGACATGTTCTCCATGTGTGAGCACCACTTGGTGCCCATCTTTGGCAGGGTAAGACCTCCCCACTCACACACAAGCCCCAAACACATAAATACATTTTTATCAGGTTACATATGGCACTTATAAGGATCTCATCTTCCAGCCCAGTACTCCACCTCTATTGTCAAACTGTTCTATGTGGTTTAAATGGCACTGACATAAATTAGTTGAACACAACCATTAGGCCATGTAGCAATTTTTAAACCAATTAAGATATGGCTGGATAGAGGGACATCCTCTCGTGGCAAGGCGGTCAAAACTGGTGAAACACATGCATGGTACACAGCTCGTAGAGAAGCGTAACTGGGCTGAAACTACCAGAGAGCCAGAAGTGGATTAGCTGAGATCCAGTTAGCCAGGGAACAGGACTGTTTCTCCTCCCTCTCAGGGTTGACATTCACTGCCTGCTGCACTAGCTACTGCCCTTTCTCTATCCCTCCATCTTAGCCCGCAGGTGTTTGCCATTTAAGACAATGGAGGGTGGTAGTTGATCCCTTTCAACGTGCAAATTGACCGTGATGAAAGCAGCTCGCACACACACACACACACACACACACACACACACACACACCTACTCACACACCTGTGGATTTCATTTTCTTTTTTGAGTGTGATTGGATGTTTGTGAGCATCTGGCTGTCAGATTGATGTTTGTTTCCACTCCTCCCTTCACCCCATCACTGAAAGACCCCCCCCCCCAACCCCCACCCCCCTTTGTCGTCACGAGCGTGTCCTCTTATCCAGTCCCCCATCTTTTTCGCTGCGCTCACGTCTATCTGGCCTCTTGCTTGCACGACAAACCGCCTTAATGACTCACCAATTGCTCCCGCTGCAGCCGTCAGTGGAGAATGAGCCGGCCACACACTTCTCTTGTAATACCCTACAAAGTGTGCGTGCCTGATGGTGCACAAGGGCAAGCGTGATCTCTACAGCCCTTTTAGTGTCATTCATGTTACAATGTTGTTACTATGATGCACATCAAAGTAATTGTGTAATTGTGTTTGATTTATATAGGATAGGATTTAAAGGTTCTGAAAGTCAAATGAAACTTTGTGACCTCCACTACTTTCCTGTATGCAATTGTTGTTCGACTTGTAGCAACATTACGTTTTGTCGATCCCTACATCATGTGTACATGGAAATAGTAACATTTATGTGATTGTCTTAATCTGCCACTCAAAGGTTGCAAGAGAGTGGGGAAACAATACAAGGAGCGAGGGAAGGAGAAACACTTGCATGCTCATTGCCACTGCCATTTCTCACTGGCTCCCCATCAAATTGCTGCTGACATTTGAGTGGTGCAGGAGATCGGAAGAGGTTGTGTGTGTGTGTGTGTGTGTGTGTGTGTGTGTGTGTGTGTGTGTGCGCGCGCGTGTGTGTGTGTGTGTGTACGTGTCTGTCAAAAGACATGTGGGGTGTGTTTGGTCCTGTAGTCATTTATAGAACCAGCTGCGGAGGGTTGCCTCTTGTTTAACTCTCTTCTTCCTCCACCTTTCATCTGTTGCTCATCCTTATATCCCCCCCTACCCTGCACTTGTCGCTCGTGCTCTTTCTTTTCCACTCCCTTATTCATGTCTCCCACGTCTCCTTCATGGATGGCGTAATTCATGGTAATAATGCAGCACCATGTCATAATGAAGAGAATCTAGACCCCGGGATGTACTTTGGCTTGAAAGGTGTTTTTCTCTACTGTGCCAAATTTGTTGTATACGCTGAGAATTACATCTTTATTTTAGGTGAATAGTGCTATAAGACAAGTCCAAATCTATTGCTTCATTATGCTTGTAGTATTCAATGAGAAAATATCATAGATACGAATTTTCACCCATGTCTCATCTTCTAGTATGCCATCATGTACGGGGCTTTGTCATCATCAGCACTAACCTGGAGTGTTCAGACACACTTTTTACCAATGGCATATTAACTGTATGACCTTTCAATCAGTTTGATACAATAAAGTTCTAGATAAATATATACAAGTTACACATGCCTGTTGCCTCCTCTTATTTTGACTTCAGGTCCACATTGGCTACCTTCCCAACAAGAGAGTGCTGGGCCTCAGCAAACTGGCCAGGTAAGAAAACATAAAGTTAAACTTCAAGTTTTGAAACTACGCTTTACTTCGGGGACTCAGTTTAGTCCACTGCCTACCTAGCTACCACTGCCTAGGTGGTGGAACACAGCTGAACTGCAGTGAAGAGATTCAATGCTACTGGACTGGTTGGTTGACAGATGAGCAGAGTTAGTTACCATGTTGGCCTCTGGTCACCCTAAAGGGTGCCACTTTAATGGAGTCTGAAAAATATTGAATTGGACAAGGAGTTAAAGAGCCTATCCTGTTAAATCTATTTGAATTACTGGAGAGGTAAAACAATATAAATATTATAACAAATGTTTGCCATACTTAAAACATAGTAATTCACTGCATAATCATCTTCATTGTTCCAGGTTTCATTTGAGGTGTAATCTGTTCTTTGACAGGGGTACAGGCAGCCTGGCAGTATGAGCTGATTAAGAAGAGTGACCAACTCTTAGTTACTAAATGTCATTCGAAGTGTACAAACAACAACAATATTACAAACTGTTTTGTGGTTCAGGGTTATGTGCATGTTTGTGTGTGCATTGTTGAATGTGTGTGTGTAAGTGAGTCCATTAATTGTTTTAGGTGCTTAGCTATGGAAGGGCCTTATTAAGCTGCTTAGAAGGTATATGTTTGTGTGTATGTGTGTGTGTGTGTGTGTGTGTGTGTGTGTGTGTGCGTGCATGTGTGTCTTTGTGTGTGTGTATGTCCATCCCTCCTGACCCCAATACCTGAGGCTTATCCCATTAATTAACACCCCTTACTTCAGTACCAGACTCCTCCACAGCAGGAATCCACTCATCCACACACAGACACACACAAATACACACACACAATTCAAGGTTATTTTCATCTCACATTTTAGTTAACTAAAAGAAACATGTATTTATGTGAAGAGCCTAAGGGCCACTCTTGAGTTAAAAAAAAACACACATCCCAGCCAAGCGACAGATCGAGAAAACTCTCTTAGTCCAAGTTGAAGGAACTGGTAAAGCTGTATTACACATTCATTCTCCCTAACCTCATCTGCATAGATTGGCATGGTTTTAAATAGACTTCTATGCATTTCTTTGATGTTACTATATCTTTAATTCCCTTCCCCACAGATGCATTCCCTCTTTGAAAATGTAATCTAATCTGTTAGTTTTGTGGCATTTGGCTTGGCAGCATCCAGGCTTAGACAAGGTCACGTTTGTGCAACATGGACGCACATTGAAAAGAGCATGGGGTCAAAGGGGGAGATGTGGCTGTAAGACACAAGGCAAATTTGACCTGGTGTATACTCTGCACTATACACAACTACTTCTGTTGTCAGTCTTTCCCTAGCAGAACAGGTGCTGTTTTTTCCCTACATGACAGGGTAGAGGGCATGATGCCCTCTTCAAACAGGCACAGGCATGCACACATTTTTACACAGCACAACCACGCACCACTGGATCTCTTATCTAAGGATTTGTCCAAAGTCTGTGCGTAGAATCGGTAATCCTTCTTTGTCCGTCAACCTTTCTTTGCACACCTAAATCCTCACACCTACATGGAGTTAGTTAGGTGCTAATTCAACTCTTTTCAACTCTTTTCTTTTTTAAGGATTGTTGAAATCTACAGTCGAAGACTTCAAGGTACTTCCAAATCCTGCTTTATAGTAATTACAAGAATTCAGATATGTTGTAAAATTTGCTTGGGAGTGTGAACAGCTCAGTTGTATTGAGTGGGCTGATTGTGTCACGTCACAGGTGGAGGGAGGGGGGGTGGTGGTGGTGGGGGGGTTGCTTGATCTCTGATTTAGTCTTTTTCTGTCTGTGCACAGTTCAGGAGCGACTGACCAAACAAATTGCTGTTGCGATCACTGAAGCTTTACAGCCTGCAGGGGTTGGAGTTGTTATTGAGGCCACGTATGTCTGCTATTCGCCATTCAATTCCATTTTACATTACATAAGAGACGTTCCAAAAATAAAGTTTTCAACAGAACTTTGCCTATACTGCACAGCAGCATACACCCAAACATTTATTGCAATTAGTGATTATCTGAGTAATAATCTAAATATAAGCATTATAGATACATAAATACACAAACACAATCTGTGGTGACTGACATGAATCTCCCGTGTCTCCTTTCTCCAGCCACATGTGCATGGTGATGAGAGGGGTCCAAAAGATGAACAGCAAGACGGTCACCAGCACCATGCTGGGAGTGTTCCGGGAGGACCCCAAGACACGGGATGAGTTCCTCACTCTGATTCGGAGCTGAAGCAGGGCCACGTCACCCTTATTTCCTCCCAGCCCGGTCCAGAGCCCATTGCCTATTGCCCCCCCTCCATCTCCCTCCCCACCCCCGTCTATCTCTCTCTGATGAGTGTTCTGAGGTATTTTATCGCCATCGATGGTGGCTGGCTGCCTTTTACTTCCTGTTGTGTGGTACAGCATGTGTGTGGTGTGATGTCCCCCTATTCAGCCTTGTTGTCTGTGTCTCACCACATAATTGTCCATCCAGCACTATAGCGTCCCTTTTGTCCATGTTTTTGACCATTCAACAACATTTTAGTCATTTATTTTAATCGTATTTCTAGGTTGTTTGGGTTTGTATCAGTGAGTCTTCTATGGATGTGTGTTCATTACACAAAATAGTCTCATTCAGGTTAAGGGCCTAACTGGGGTAAAAATGTGGCCGAGTATTTCATGAGGATACGGTTGGTCTTTATTTGTCCCAGTTATTTACTTTATAGGACTTGACCAACTGTTCTTTGGACCAATGACAGGCTACTTAATTTGCTATCTATTGGAATTACTTAGAAAAAAAACTACTACTATTATTATTATAATTATTATAAATTGTATTATTATTATTATTATTGTTATTATTATTATGATTATGATTATGATTATGATTATTATGATTATTGTAATTATT
>JAVQIZ010049881.1:0-39085 GCA_036023535.2 Galaxias brevipinnis
ATATATATATATATATATATATATATATATATATTAACTCTAAACAGTATGATCTGACTTTGGCTGTGGCACTGGGCCAGAGGGTGAAAATCTTCGTCCATAGCCAGTAGCCACACAGACATTTGTTGGTTCTTAGTGGTGTGCTTTCCCTCAAATAGTGATAATGTTGTGAGATTTGATCTCAAATAGCCTTGTTAAAGTCTTGTTCTGACAGTTGGTCTGATTTTAAATATGGTTTGGCCTTTTAAAGAAATTCGCCAATTACTGAAGGATTTAAAAAGGTTTAAATCTTTTTCTTCTAGTGTTCGTTTTGATGCTACCGCTTGGAAGCTTCTTCTTTTTATCGTTAACTTCATCTTTTTTTCCAGCTATGCACTCTGTAAGAGGAACTGAGGTAGATAACACAGCGCCATAACAAAAGGCAACGTGTGTGATAAAACAGTTCCACTATGCATTCTCAACAGACCCTTATTTCATGGCAGGACATTGATCGCATAGTGTATTAATAGTCTTGCCAATAAAGCCTGTTTAGGCAACAGCCTGAAAATCACCACTTGGTTAAAAGAGGCTGCTGCCCTTGTCTGGCCGTGGGTTGATATTATTTAGCCAACAATGTATCCCACAGAACAGGCTAGCTAGTGGTATCATTACAATTGATACATCAGTTTCTAATACATATATTTATCTTTCTGAAATGGCTGTCTCCAAAACCTGTCAGGAGATCTACATGGTGGTTGCGGTTTTGCACGTAGCAGCGCCAGCTCCCTGTAGAGTAGCTTTTTATAGCATGTTCCAACAAAATGATTCAGCTTTTAGTTTTACACTTCCCAACCTTCATCACATTTGAAGGACTGCCATTGCATGTATATACAGTATATTATCAATAAATGCTCTGTATACATGCATAGCACCATAACTGATTCAGAATCCTAATTTGTACTAATCCTTGACTGATCGTTTATCTCTTGAAATATTCCAACTTTTCTGCTCAAGGAATACTAATCTTTTTTCTCTATAGCCTCTCTCTCTCTCTCTCTCTCTCTCTCTCTCTCTTTCCTCTCTCTGTTTCTTTCTTTCTCTCTCCTCTATTTCGCAGGCATTATTCAGACATTGTCCCTGCAAGTTGATTAACCTTAACCCGGAACCTGCTCCCACATTTCCTCACCTAGCATTCTCTTACTTCATGCCTTTTGCTTTCTCCTCTATGTGCCGACATACACAGCGGGACACCTTTGTCTGCCCTTCATTGTCCCTGAAATACACCCTATTACAGCAGATCTGCTCGAGGTAGTGACACTAAAAATAAGTTGGAAACCTGTTCATACGCCCTTCCAAGGTTTAATATTGCCCTCTTGGCTTTGGCACAGCCCTACAGCACTTTAGTGCAACCAGGTGTGGGCATTTGTGTCTGTTACAGAGGAAAATGTGATTCCAAATTACCTGTAATGTAGCAGTTTCATTTGGCTTATTCTTCCATGCTCTGGTTTCAAGAGCTGTAGAACTTAACTGGAGTTAACCTAGAATCCAAACCAATGTTATGTTGGTGCTTTTTTACACCTAATTCTTTACACTTGTAGCTCTCAAAATATTTCATGATGTTATTTCTAGTGGATACTTGATCCCTGTTTATAAATTAATGGCAGTTTCTCAGAGTTGTAATTTTAGCTGTATCTGAACGACTACTTTCTCTCTCTCTCGCTTTAAATCCAGGGGTTGAGTGGAGAGGACTGAAGTACAACATATATCTGCTACAGCTGAGGACTACTACCATCCAACCCCAATGACCTTCTACAGTGTGCGTTTCTATAGTTACACTGATCAGATAAATGGTCCAACTTAAGCATTTTGTTTTGAAACTCTCTCCATTTTGAAGGCTAATTGTGTAACTGCTGCTGTTTTTCAGGAACCGTTGATTTTTGCGCCCCAGATTCTGTAATGGAACATCATGGTGAGTTTGGCCCGTAATGTTCATTTCGTTTTCGTTTAAGTGCAATGTGACCATGGGTGTTTAGGAGACTGCCGAGCTTCAGATGGCTTCATGGGCTACCCATGATGCATAGTTGAAGACTTTAGGGCTTAGCTTTGATTTACTCTATCCTTCGGTTATCTTGTGAAAAAACATTTTCTATAGCATCTTGTGTTGTCATCAAAAACTCTTATCCTACCTCTGCAAGCTCTATAGCACACTCTAGGCTCCCTCACTGTAGGCTACTCTCCTTCCTGTGAAGTAGAATGGGGCCCTCTATGTCTGAGCTCCAGCCTGCCTGCCTGTCTGCTTGCCTGCCTGCTTGCTTGCCTGCCTAACTGCCTGCTGAAGTGGCCTGGCCAAGTCTGTTATCCGGGTCAGGCTGGCACTGGCAGGTTCTGGGCTCATGCGGATTGGCTCAGCACATTCTGGAAAACAGCCCAGTATGGAGGCTGTATGTGGGGCAAGAGAGAGTGAGAAAAGGAAAGACATTTAACACTCCCATCTTCAGAAACAGAGCTGTAGCCTAACATTTAGAAATATGTGCAGTTTGAGGCCTGGAGATACAATGCAATGTTGGGAAGTGGAAGTAAGACTCCTCCCAGAGACACTTAAACTTCCTAAGGAATCAAAACAAGGAATCTGGGTCTAATCCTGCTCCACCCCTCCCATCCCCACTAGTTTGAGAAAGTGGTCTCTCACTCGTTTTCTTGTTCTGTATTGTTGTGCCTGGGGCCCAAACAGCTTGGCTCTTCTGGGCAAACACAGGTTTCAAAGGCATGCTAATCCAGAGCCTGTTCAAATTGTGATAGGAGACTGATGGATGCACAGAGAATAGCAGATAGAGAGGCTTTGAAAGAGGTGCGCAGGATGAAAAACACCGTCCATGGGTTCTAAACAGCAGCGTTACCTCTCATTAGTGCTTACTGGAACTAAGAAGATGCTTTCATCCGCCATACGCTGTGTTTTCCTTTTTTTTGCCCAGTCATTGTCCACTCCCCTTGTAATGAGTTTATTGACATCCTCGGTAATGGTAGCTGTATTTCATCGCCTGGAATGCAGTAAGTGTGCTCTCCATATGCAACTGTTGCCATTTGGAGCGTTTTAAGAGGCGGCCTCCCATCCTGAGTTCTGGCTGACCCTTTTACAGCTCACAGGGAGCAGGCGCTGCATCCTTCATCTCATCTAGCCTAGATAGCCACATATGGAGGGCACAAATAGAAATAGGCCTTTCTTGCAAATTGCTGCTCACCTGCTCTTTCCATCTCCAGGAGATGGCCAAAAATGGCTTATGTATCTACATGTTGAATCACATTTGAAGACTTAAGAGTTGCCGATAACAGTAGATACAGCTATTTTCATTTTGTGTTTGGCCTCTATTGAGTTGAATGTCTTTGTATGGGATTTCTCGCACTACTCTGTCATGCAGCTCATTTATAAATTAATTAGATTTCGAAGAAATAAATTATAGAAATAAAGAGCCAAGGATTGAGCACCCGTGTACAATGTCCACATGTAACATTTGAACTGGCATGAGCCATTAGGGGCCTGTCATACTCTCTCTTTATTTATTTATTTTTCTCTTTGTCCTGCTTTCTCTTATCTATACTCAACTACACACACAAATAAACTTTAGTACAGTATCCCAGTGGCGTCTAGGAATGGTAGGCATCCATGTATGAATGCTGACTTGCTCGAAGAGGCAGGGTCAGTCAGTGAGTGAGGAAGAAGGAGTCAATCTCTACAGGGGAGGGATGGTCTTAAGAGATTGGAACAGGGAGGGCGAGTGGGAGGAGTAAGCTGAAAGAGGTAGAGAAAAGGAAAAACTGAAATTCTCCTTATATAGCGGAGACCAGCAAACCTTTTATAAACAGCTTTTGGGGCAGGTGCTCCCCTCCTGCACGGTGTAGTGTGCACATTCCTGGGTAGAGACAACAAGAGAGGCCCCTCTGGGGCTGGATCATGGGACATAGCCTTTCTCTGGAGACCCCAGCTCTGGACCCACAGCAGTGCAGCCTCAGTGGTGAGCTTCTCTTCAACGGCCTCAAATGCATGTTCACCACATAGCAGAGCCTGCACTTCTACTAACCAAACACAGATAGGGTTAGATACCATATGTTTGAGCTTGGGCGTTTGACGTGAGACAGAGAGCCAGAGGTTTCTAGATCGATTCATCAACAATGTGGCACTTTTTCTTCAGCCTCCACCCCCTCTCTCTTTCAACACCACTGGGAATGTTAAATCGCAGGGATCAGGTGGACGGATCTCAGCTGTGTTTGTAAGTGTTTGTGGGTCTCACTTGGTACGAGTGAGATTAGTTTTGTGCATTGGTGTTGGAGTGTACTCCGCCTATGTGCAAAAACAAAAAGATTATTTGCACACGTGCCTCATTGTTCACACAGCAAACGTAGATATGGAAACAATTTTTTTCCAGAGGGATTAGTGGAAATATGATTGTTTCTTTCTGCACTGGGGGTTATGTACTTTGGGACAAGTCAGCCCGGTGTGATTGAGTGTAAGCCTATGTAGCCAAGCTCTCAAGCAGAGTTTCTGTAAACGTCACAGACTCAATATTATTATTCGTAGAAAGGCATAGAGGAATGAGTATTCAAACCATTGTAGAACAAACTTTTGACTTAGGTACAAGTGTGTATTTCATTTAACAAGGCAACCCTTTTGCTTTAGGCTCTTTCACCCGATCTGTCCCAACTTTAGTCAACAAATCACTGGGCATAAAGAAATCCCAAAATAAATAGGGTGATGTGCTAATGATGATTGACTAATGTGTATGTGGGATGAGGTTGTCTCAGGCTTGCATTAGTCTGGTATTGTGTTTCCCATGGTCAAGCTCTTGATTAGCCATATCTAGTATGGCAAAACATTGTGTATTTGGCTCTGAAGTGCATTTCATTTTGGTTTCCGACAAAGCCCTTTTGTATAGGAGAGTTGTTTAGAAACACTTGTGTTAAGCTGCAGGTGTGTGACGTAATGTTTAGTAAGCAGTGTACAGCGATGGCTTTTTTAGTGTTTTCCATGAGCCGTACAGTGTCCAGTGCTATTCAGTGTGAGGGGAGGAGGCTGCCTTTGTTCTCTGTCACAGTTAGGATCAGGGTGGAGTGCCGTTTCCTCTCCATGTTTCCAGGCAGTTCCCCCCCTCCTCTTTTATATCCTATACTCTCTCCCCCTGCTTCTCTCTATCAGTGTCCCCCTCTTTCCAGTCCCTGTCCAAGTCACACAACTGCAGAGTGGCCCGTACACACCGGACCTCCACTTACTATGTGTGGACACTTACACAGAGGCGCACCAATAAGACGGTGTCAGTGAGCAGTTGTATGGAACGGGACTTCAGTGCGTGTCGTTATTGAGTCGGCTTTTATCTCAAGAGTCTTTGAAGATCGGATTTGTTGTTAAACTCATCCGGCCCAAGGAATTGGATTACGCACCGTTTGGCCAGTGTTTGGTCTCCTTTGCCAGTCACATGAAGGGGATCGACTTGTTCTGTGACGGTATCAGTCATCTCAGTGTGCCCGCGGCGTGTATCAGGCTGGCACGGCCAGCTCCCATCCTTCTTCAGGGGCTTCGGCTGAGCAGCCACTCTCTGCCCCGTCAGAGACAAGTTGTTCTGACAGATCCCCTTGGCAGTGTGTGACAACCAAGGCTCTCCAGATCGCAGAGCGCCGCTTTCACAACACTAGCTTCCCGGATAGTTGTGTCAGCTGGTCTCTATCCACTCATATCATTCACCCAGAGATAAGCTGTATTTCTGCGGTTGGGCGAGCTTGCCTACTGGCTTGCTCTAGTGTGGTGTGAGAAGCCCTGTGTGTGGCAACCCGGTCTCCTCCCTGAATGGTGTGACTAGTTGGAACTACTTGGGACGGGAGATAGTGAATGTTTCATTATTCCAAATGGCATGCTGCCTCAAGTCCCGTCGCCATGGAAGCTGGACGCCAAGCACCCTTCCTCCAGGTAGACTAGTAGCCTGCACTGTCTCCACTCTGGAGCTTGTGACTCTGCGTGCATGCTGTTCATTTACCGCAGAAGCAACTATATGTGTTTAGCCAAACATTCTTGTAAACGTGCTTTATCGGCTGCAAAGGCAGCAAAACCGTATGGGAACTTTTAAGCCGCTTGTTTTGGGAACCAGATTGCGGGGCAGCGTTGTCGCCAGGACATCCTGTGTTTGTGGGGCTGGATGCTTCGCCCTTATACAGCCCCTGCTCTGTGCGGTAAATATTGTGTCTGCTGCTGAATGCAGCCTCAGCCTGGCAGAAACTAGTTGACCATGCAAGGTCTCAGTTAAGCTCAGCACCCTGCCTGTCTGCCTGTCAATCACCTGAATGTCTACCTTTGACAGTTGGATGTCAATCAGGGGGATCGTTGAGGACAGAAAAGGCTGGGGGCTTTAACAACAACAACAAAAAACAGGAGCAAACAGACCTGCTGCTCATGAAACTGGGAAAAAGTGGGTTTGCTGGTGCTTACTACAGCTCTGTGGCTGTTTAGTGTGTGCCACTATGCAGCCAATGAGTGCTGAGAGGCAGATAAGACATTCCCCCCGCACTAGTCCTCTCCCGCCAGCCGAGGAATGTGAGCGGTTGACCGTGTTAAGCTCTGGACAGGGGCCAGCTCTAGATTCTACTGTTGACTGTGAATATACGGAGGAGTCTGTGAGCTTCCAGCACCCCCCTGCCAAAGCACACATAGACCCAAAGAGCTAACGGCTAAAGATAATAACTGCCTTAATGAGGCTGGACCTCCCCTGCTCTTGTCACTGTGAGGGCATGAGGGTGTCAGGCTAGTTCAGCACAGGCAGAGCTCGATACGGAAGAAGAACGGAATTCTTCTGACTTTTTTTCACTGTTTTCGATTTTGTGGTTTCACCTATCCACCAGCTCCAATCAAATATTATTTGAAAAAAATTTTTTAACTAATAATGGAACCTGAATCTTTGTGTTTTTGACTGGGCATTCTCTCCTTTCTTCATAGATGATGAAGTTGACCAACAGCAAAGCACAACGGGAGGAGAAGGGGCTGACACGGCAGGGGATGGCATCCCCCCCTCAAAGAGTAAAGGCAAGGGCAAGTTTTCGATCCTTGGTAAGGTCTTCAGGCCATGGAAATGGAGGAAGAAGAAAAGCAGTGATACATTTAAGGAAACGGCAGAAGGTTTGTTTTGTACCTATTGTGTCTGTATATCTTGTGAAATTTGTTACTCATTGTTGTATACATGTGTTATAGTTGAGCCCTTATTTCTTCTCATGTCCCTTACATCCCCCCTCCCATTGTGTCCAGTCTCCCTTAAATTGTTTTAGTTACCGTCATATTCTGCTAATTGAAGATCTATAAACTTCCGTCTTTGAATTCTGGAACATGTTTCAACACACTGGGGCATCTTGCCTGTTATTTACGCACTGGCTTAAATTCTGTGTGTTGACGGCAGTTCTGGAGAGAAAGATGTCGATGAGGCGTCCCAGACAGGAGCTTATAGAACAGGGAGTGCTGAAGGAGATCCCAGAGAATGGTAAGGGTCGCTCTGTGATGTCTCTCACTCACCTGATGTATCTAACCACATGGCTGTGTCAGACAGGCAGCCCAAGACCATCGCACCCCCACAGACACCACACTCCGTTCTGTCTCTGTTCTGAGACGACAGAGAGGATTTCTGAGGGAGTGTTCGGTCAAGCAGGTTTCCACGACAGATGGAAAGAGGCTAATTCAATCTCAACTGACTTTTTCCAAAACGATATAGCCATATTTTGAGAGGAAAATTACTTGCTGTTTTTTTTCTTTTCTGGAACCGAGAAAGTAGGACAATTTGTGCCCTGCAGCAGCTTTTGAAAGAGCTGTGTGCAATCACTCTTTTGGCCCTACTGTTGCAGAGGCCCATTTTTTAATCGCACAGCTCAGCTCTCATGCACAGGTCCATGGGTGAGGTGAAATCTTTCTCGAAAAGCTTATGTTCTTAACGCTTTATACATCATAACCAGGTATACCACTCAGAAAAAAAGACATCTCATTAATGGTTTCACTTAACGCAGTAGCACATTGCCAATTAAGCCCCAAATTAGTCTAATCAAAAGTTAAAAGGATTATACCATCAAGCTAAAATGTCTCAATGCATTTTGTAATTTATTGAGTAAATGTTAGACTCAAAGTAGTGTTTGTTTATAGATCTTCTCACACATAAGTGTCGACCCTGTGTCCAGTACAGCTATCACACGTTTGTTTGTGTCTTATGATAGAAGCTGAGGAAACACAGTGCACCAAGCAGCCCTATGTGAAGAACGGCCACACGCTGCCTGTGGGTGGAGGAGGTGGAGGTGGAGATCGTGGTGGTGGCAGCGGAGGTGGAGGTGGCAGGAGTCCATGTAACCACGGGAGACTCCCCTCCGATTCGGACTTTAGGATGAACCCCACCTGGCTGCCCCAGCCAGAGGACCATAGGATCCGCTTCTCCTCCCCCTCGGACGGAGACCGCCGGGGCGCTCCGGCTCCCAGAGGCGCTGGACCGCAGGAGGAAGGTCGGAGAGGAGGGGGAGGCCGGCCACACGGCGAGGGGGACTGGAAGTCCAGCATGGCCTGGCAGGCTCAGGTCCAAGCTCCAGTGGAGGAAGGACGGCGTAGTGGCGCGAGACTCCACCCTGAAGGAGAGAAAAGGCCCGGCCTGCAGAAGGCCCCGTCAGAGGATGGCAGGCGCTCTCGCCCCGCCGAGGCAGACTGGAAGCCCACCCTCCCTCGGCACGCATCCGCAGAAGAGGGCAGGGCCCACAGAGGTAAGATGGGTTTCCTTTCCCTTCCCTCCCTCACTGTGCAAGTATGTCTGCTGTAGGTCACTACAATTAAATGCCTTTTGTTCATGAAGTTATATCACTTTTCCCCTTTCCACCTGATTGGTGTAGACAATTTCCATGGTAATACACTGGGTTTGTTCACCATGTAAAAGCTATTAATGGAAACAAATGAAGTATGAGACATAAAGGGAACATCAGTCATACGTGTCTGAGGTGACAGATGCGTTCTTCACTGTCTCTTATCATGTACTGCGCTCCCTCTCTGTTCCTCCACCTGTCATCTGTCGTCCTCCCAGATATAGACAGGAGCCTGCCTGCTCCCTAGGGCCCTGCTCCAGCTATGCTTCTTATTCAGGAACAGGAGGGAATAGCTCATCCTCTCTCCTCCTCCCCTAATTAATGCGGCACCATCACTATAACTATTACTGCCCTTTTAACGCTAATGCTGTCAGCTTAACCGTATAAGCCAAGTGAAGGGCTAAGCTAATTCATTCCACTTAATCCATTACACTCTTAAGCGCTAGGCTTGTTTTAATACAGCTCTTAGATTTTATTTGCCCTTAAATTACTTGCCTGAAAGAAGCGCCAGGCTTTGTGCTGCACAATGTGAAACACACTTTTGTGCATTTTTTTGCCTACTTTGCTTCCTCTCTCTTTTTTATCCCATTTCTCTTCTCCTTTCCTGACTATGTTCTTCCTGTTCTCGACTGTGCTCTTCCTGTTCTCTGGCCTATTTCCTCTTGCCTGGGTGACATCACCATGATAAAGACTTATCTATACTGGGTAAAAAAAAACACATTAAAACATCAGCTTTGAGGTATGGCGTGGCGACAGGAGGGTGGGAGCTGGGGGGAAAGAGGGGAAGTCGGGGGTGGTTATTTCACCCGCCTACTCTGTTTATCTTCACAGCTGATCCCTAGATAATGCAAATCTCAACCAAGTGCTATCACACAGGGACCCTGGAGGGGTGAAGCAGCAGAAAATGGCTCACTGGCTTACTTCTCTATTCCTCGACTGAAACATTTATAGTTCTAAGTAGAAGAGGCATAATTCGATGAGATATTTCTCACTCAATAATGGAAAGACTCCTAGCGTGCTCCAGAAGCGCTCGCCAAGTCATTTATCCTGTAGCAGACAAACTCTAACATGACAGCATGCTGAAATAGTGTTTCTATACAGCACTGCCCATCTGTCAAAAACCAAATATGCTCCAGTCTAAAAATCCTTTGCACTATATCCATGTTAACCCTTTGTTATAGAAGGAGCTATATATTATAAAGTGACCTCCTTTTTCCGTGTCTTTCTAGAGTCTGACAGCCATTTTGTCCCTGACCCGGATATGTTGCGGGACACTCTCCGGGAGCCACTGCCTCCCAAACAGTCGGTCATGCCTCCAAAATGGCTGATGAGCTCTACCCCTGACCCTAGCAGTGAGGGCTCGTCTCGTAGCCCGACCAACAACCCCACGGCCCCTTACCCCTCGTCCTGTTCCTCATCCACGGTGGCCAAGCCTGTTCGAACTGTTTCATCCGCAGGTGCCAATCCCCAGCCTTCGACTGTAGTGTCTTTTGCCCCAACGACCACCCATCAGACAACCAAGCAGCCGCCCCTCCCCCCGCCTAAGCCGGTGAACCGGAGCAACGCAGCGCTAATGGGTGAGTGGCACTGTTATCAGAGCATGGCCTAATTAGGGGGCAAAAGCTAGTGGAGACACACACACACACACACACACACACACACACCTGACAGGACCAGGTGCAGCTTGCACACATCAGAGGCACATGTCAGCAGGTTCCCATGAACCATCATTGCATCATTCTGCCCCCAGAAAGTTCAACACGTCAAGCCAATCACTCAAGACACAGATTCAGCATGATGGATGCATGCTTGCTTGATAACTTACTTGCATACATACATTCATACAACACAGCCCATAGTAACGGTTCATGCTCTTGTCGTGTGACATACAACATGGGCCTTCTTTCTTTGGGGACACACAGATGGATCCTGGTAATGATGTTATCTATCCAGCTCAGTGCAGCTGTTTCCCAGCAGATTACTTAATAAGGCTGGACTGTTTTAGAAGCAGCTTTTCTGTCTCTAAAGGCTGTCGGCAGGGACTCTCGTGGCTGTGTGCTGCCAACGCCAGATGCCAAGATGAAGCTGCTGCTGAGGATGATGATGATGATGATGATGATGATGATGTTGTTGTTGTTGTTGTCCTCGTCGTTGTCACTACCATCGTTTCTTTCACCCAGGGATTTGTCCTGTGGGATCTGGGTACTATTCCCTCAGCACTGCAGTCTTTTTTTTATCCTTTTTTCTCTCAAATCAGTAAATAATTTTTTTTTCTGTATTTACTTAGCCTTGATTAGAGTAATTGTTTGTGTATTCCTCTGCTATTTCTAGCATAAAAACTAGTTTTACACAAGTTTCTTTCATTTGGTATTTATCAGTGCTGTGAACAGACCACCCAACGGGATAATACATGGCCCTGTCAACAACAGTTGTCACCCAGTACCCACTTACTGCCCTTGAAGATGCTCTAATCAGATAAGCCCACACACATGGTATGTGTGTGTGTGTGTGTGTTAATATCCAGTGTGCAGCTTATTTATTCAGCGTGTATCAGCAGAAGGCCTTCATCTCCTCCCTCAGCTTCCACCATGCAGGGGGTAGACAACTCCCAGCTCCCCCTCTACTGGTCCTCCTGGAAGAGAGAGGGCGACTATGACGTGTACCTCTCCCTGCCCGTCTACCTTTGTCGGCGGGGCGGAGCCCTCCGCTCAGGTAACACGATGCCCGCTGGCATCGCTATGGCAAGGTTGCCCTTGTCTTGGAATGCCCTCCCTGAGCCCTGCGTGCCTTGTTTCTCGTTGGCCTTGTTCCCGTCATCACATGATGTGCTACCTTGATGCGCCCCATCTCCATGCCTTGGATGCTAGGGTTAATGGCACTGGCTTGGACACTCCCTGCAAGACAAGGACCCCAAGGCTGCATGAGCATAGCAACTTAGCAAGTGCTGAAATGGGTGCTTGTAGTGAGGAAACCTTCTACTGGATGTGTGTTTGTGTGAGCGACTTGGTATGAGTGAGAACTTGAGCTCGTGTTTGTGTTCGACAACAATCGATGTGTGTATGGAGGAGAATGTCCCAACTATGGCCAACACTGTCCAAGCTGGCCGATGTGGACTAATCCACATAACATCTGCTCCGCTAGTGAAAAGGGGGATGGGGGGGGGTGTCTAGATAAATGGTCTGACTGTTTGGAGAGGAAGTCCAAATAACCCAATTCAGTCCAGTCTATTGCGTGCCTTCAGTTTGTTGGTCAGTGCTTCAGCTCTGAAGCTATGGCTTATTATGTTAATGTGTCTCCAAGCTGCTATCCTTGTCTAAACAATATTAACCAACTCATTAAGTGAATTGACAGAACTGTGCATGCAATCACACAATTGGAGCCTTTTTTTGACATGGGCTTTGCTGGAGCCTTTTGTTCTGTGTAGCTCAGATGGTCGGAGGTTTCAATGTCTGGGATTTGGCTGCATAGAGCATGTGTGTGCTACTACGTTGCTGTGACCTGGATTGCCATGTGCCCCACCGGTATGTTTTGAAAAGTCCATGTATGCATATTGATGATCATGTGACCCGGGACATTATATGTATGCATTCATGTGAATCCAGTCATGTGATCTGGGTTTGTATAGCCGTTCATGTGAACTCAGGCCGGTTATTGGGACTTGTCTTACATGTGCACAGACTGGTAACGACTTGTAAGTGTGCACTATTAGAGCCTAGACAGCACATGCACCAGATACTGTAGCAATGGGCATCTTCATGTGTTGGATGATTGAGTTTTCTCCTCTCCCTCCACAGGAGAACTTATGCAAGCCACGGGAGGTGCCAGTCTTGTGCCGGCCAAACCCTCTCCGCCCATGCCCCCAAAGAGGACGACCCCTGTCACCAAACGCACCTCGGAGGACCCCTCTGTGTCTGTGTCGAACCTCTCCCCGCTGTCTCCAGAGGACCGCAACAACCTCTCCGTGGGCTTTCAGCTATCTCCTTCTCCCCCATCACCACCCCTGCCGACCCACATCCCACCTTCGCCACCCCGTCAACACATGCACAGCCACCACCTCCACCACCAGCACTCCTACCCCCACCCTCTCCCCCAGCCCATCCCCATGCTATTCGATCCTCCCAGCCCAACTAATGAGCCTCACCAACGCCCAGCCCCCATTCCCCTGCATATCATGATCCAGAGAGCGCTGTCAAGTCCTGGTCCGGCCCAGCCCCACCCAGACGGCTCCCAGCGGGCCCACTCCCTTCTCTTCGAGACTCCACCGGAGTACCAGGGTGACCGATGCCGCCCTCTAGCTGTCAGCCTCCAGCCGCTGAAGCTGTGAGTCCTGGCTTTCTATTCCCAATCATCAAAAGCCTTAATGAGTAAGTTATACATCTCAGATTTTCATAAATGTTTTAATTCCGTTTGATCCCCTCTCCCAATCAGAGCTGAAGATGACTATTCAGAAGAAGAAGAGGAGGAGGAGGAGGAGGATGATGAAGAAGAGGAGGCATACGATGGGGAGATCCCCCAGCCGGAGCTGGAGCCTCGGAGCCGGCGGTGCATGGTTGGGGAGCCGAGTGTCAGCGTCATTCCAGAGGGGCCCAACAGCAGTGAAGACGAAGAGGAGGAGGAAGAAGAGGAAGACAGAGATCTGCGTGGAGAGGATAGTGACTCAGACGGGCCTGTTCTGTACAAAGAGGAAGATTCCGATGAGGAAGAGGAGGACGAACCGCCTCCTAGTAAGTGCCCCCCCTTTTCCAGTCTAAATATGTGCATTGCCCCAAAAATTACAGAGGAGTGGTTGTATGAGTGTGTTTGCGTGCCTAATTATGTTTTTACGTCTGCGTTCCTCCAGGTGCTCTTGCCAGCAGGGTCAGAAGAAAGGACACGTTGGCTCTGAAGCTCAGCAGTCGTCCATGTGCCCCGGAGAGGGACCGCTTCATCCAAGACAGAAGCTCCAGGGACGACCAGCCTCCAGGACAGCAAATATTGACCTGGCAGAGTAGAGAGCAGTGGGAAGCTATCCGCACACAAATTGGTACAGCGCTCACAAGGTACAAAAATCTAGATAAGGAACATTTATACATTGCATTATGAAATTTGTATTTTGGGGGGAGTTTTCATATGCAAGAATGTTTGATTTGAAACGAGATACTTTGTAACTTAGGCGACTTAGCCAGAGGCCCACCGCTGAAGAGTTGGAGCAGAGAAACATCCTCCAACGTAAGTCTATCCTGTAATCTTTTTTATCACATGTAGTTTATCCTGTTTTATGACGTTCATTTCCCAAATGAAACGGTCTCTCTGAATGACAACGTTAAACCAGCTACATGACAATGTGTTGCATCTGTGAAAAGCAAGACACTTTCAATCAGCACTGAAAACATATGGGTCCCATCACTGCTCAGTCCCTGCTAATATAGCTATTCATTTATGTAGACATTTATGGATATGTTATTTAAACCTGTAGCATTCAAGTAAACAATATGCAGACACTGTTAGCTATAAATTACAGTTTGGTCTGGACAAAACATTACTTTGTTCCTTTCTTTAGCCAAGAATCATGCTGACAGACAGGCAGAGGTCAGAGAGATCAAACGGAGACTAACAAGAAAGGTAAGAAATCTTACACCCTCATTTAAGGACAGACTTTTTTGTCAAATATACATTTCATCACTTGGATAGCAAAAGTTGGCACCTTCTCTTCACTGCTAAGAGTATATGCTATAATCTACGTATAAGTGCTCTGCCTCTTGTTTGATGATTAACAAAGGACTTGGGATAGCACAGTGCTGTGTCTACTAGCAAACGAGAAGAAATATACATGGCAAAGCCAAAAACACAGAGAATACCGTCTCTCTGTCTCCCTCTAGCTGAGCCAGAGGCCCACGGTTGCCGAGTTACAGGCCAGGAAAATCCTGCGATTCCATGAGTATGTGGAGGTCACACACGCCCACGACTATGATCGCCGAGCTGACAAACCCTGGACCAAGCTCACACCTGCAGATAAGGTACACCAGTCCCCTTTGCCCTCTTTACTACCAAGATGTGCCACTTCTATGAAGAAGTATAATGTGTAACAATGACTCTGTTGAGTTTAATGTAATGTAATTTTCCCTATTGTCTTAGGCTGCTATCCGGAAAGAACTCAATGAGTTTAAGAGCTCTGAAATGGAGGTTCATGAGGATAGTAGGATTTATACAAGGTAGGCTTGATTCGCTTAAAAAACTATAGCCTTAATATTAATGTGAAAATCTGAAAGGTTAATACTTTTGGATTCAAGTGATCATTTTTACTTTTTTTCCATTTATCTTAGGTTTCATAGACCCTAGCATCCAGTTTGTACTGGATAAGCAAGCACTTACACGCTGGCTGGCAGAGTATCTGGCGAGGAGCAGCATGGTCTTGGTGCTCCCGAAACAGACTGCCTTGTAACATGTCTGAATGTACTGTACAGATAATCAGGGAAATCCTGGAAAAACTGACCTAAAAAGCAGGAGAACTTGTCCATCTTGTAGCTCACTACATTGCTGAAATTAAACTAATGTAGTGGAAGTGAGAAACAGATGCAGTATTTCTCCCAGATCAGTAGGGGGAGCCATGTGCCAACACAGCGGAGATGCAGCAGAGGGCTGAGACTCCCTCTACCATAATGTGGTATCCCTCAAGACTTGGCTCCCTTCAACCTTTAATGCCGCCTCATTCTATGTTGCCTTTTTTCTGCTTTTATTCAGTCTTGGCACAGCTAACCTATGTTGTTAATGTAATAACATACTGTAATAATAGTAATAATAATAATAATGATGGTGAAAGTAATAAATACAGTAATAATAGATATAAGAGACTGAAGCTGCGGAGATGGGGACACAAGGAAGAAGACTGGGATTTGCCATTATTATGGGACTGGACCTTGCTCTGGGATATTATGTGTGTATTTGTGTATAGATCGCTGTGATTTCATTGAACAAAACCTGGAGATGGTCTAATAGCAAAGTACTCTTTTATGCACAAGGTTTTTTATATTTAAATTTTCATCAGAAGTAACCGCTTTTATTTAAGCTTCGGCTTGACTGTTCCTGTATTTATGGTTGTGTTGTGGATGACCATTGATCATTAGGTAGTCATGCTAAAGGTCACAGACCGGGGGCAGCTGGCTGAATTAGTGCCAATCTCGTCTTCATGCTTGAAGGACTAGTATCCTGGTGTTACAAATCACTGATATCTGCAAATCAATGCATGAGCCAATACAGAAACCAGTGCAATTGGATCAGGTTAACATTTTTATTTACTCTTTTTTTTTTATTCTCAGTTTTGTATTTCTCTTTATAGGTCACACATTGCAAACTGTAGCAGTTTTAATATCATTAAGGCACATTTCATAGAAGTTATTGCTTAAGTTACAGAATGTCTCAAAATGCCTGGACTCAAGATCAGGGTTTAACTAAATATATACACATACATATATATATATGTATATATACACACACACACACACACACATACATATATATATATATATATACACACACATACACACACCTTCATGAATTAACGGGCAACAGGGAGTCATTTTGGCAGGAACATTTTCGAACTGCAGAAATGTTTTATCATGTGTTGTATTGTGGCCAGTAGATTACAGTGTTATAAGCTGTACCGGCTAATTTAGGTTTAACCAACAATTGTGAATATTTGTCTTCCTATTGTTTGAAAAAAAATGTTTAATGTAATAAAAGTATTATAGTTTGCTATTTTTTTAAGCACAAAATGTTAGTGTATGATTAAATACTTACACTAATAATTAAACACTATAAGAATTGGAATATGAAAGCGTTTTGGTTCTCTAACACTAAGTAGTAGGCTATATTTTTTATGTTAACATTTGGGCTGAGCCTTCAACAGTTTTTCAGGATTTTTTTCCTTAGATGTAAATAATCTAAACATCCCTATCAAATTAAAAACATAAAAGATTATTCTCTTGAGTCTTGCGTTTCAATAAACAGCCAGGTTATTTTTTTTTTTTAATGGATAGAGGCTCATGTTTTGAAGTGAAAAGTAAAGTCTGTAGCCTGAGCCATTCACTTCGGCTTTCTCTTAGGAAAAAGACGATTTGAACGTCCCTCAACTGAAGTTTCTAGTGGATATCTTTGGATGTAGCCTACTTGGTAGAATTTACTCTGGCATAGCCGTTTTGGGTAACTATAGTGTTAAAAAAACTATTTTAAAGGACGTTTCAAACATAATGTTAAAATGTATCAAAGTGCTTTGTAGAATTAGTATTTGGGATAAACTAGTCTTAATTGTGATTTTCTCACCTAGAACATCGAGGCATTCTGTAATAGACACAACTTATGAGATGATCATAATTGTGATCAGAAAATAATATCACACATAATGCAGACGTCATATACTGTAGTTCTAGGGCCATATTGAGATCAAATGTAAATGTCACTGGCAGGATATAGCAGGTGGGTCATGCTCGGACACCTGCTGACTGTCCAAATATATTTCCCCCCTTTTTGATTAGTTAGGCAGTTATTATATATTTACAGTTTATTATAGAAAAACATCTGCAATTTACTATGATTCCTTATATCGCATTTATTTTTAAATAGTCTGTTATAAATATCATACAGAGATCTCTAAGCGTAAGTAACGACTGTGTCTTTAAGAAAGTGCTGAAGAACACGAGCGCGAGAAAGAATCGCGTGAACGCAGTGAGCACCGGCGGTGGCTAGCTAGCAACTTACCTTACCTTAGCTTAGCTACTCACATGTAACACACGTTGACTGAGAAACGACTACAGTTAGGTAGCGTTATCCTTCCAAGGTTATTCATTGTGCAGGTAAGGCAATGGCGATTTTTTTAAAAGTTTTTGTTAAAAAGCTAGCACTACAGACAAATGTAGCGTTTATATATAACACAATTTTTACGCAATTTGGGTAGCTAACGTTAGCTAAATAGCTAATTATCCAATACAGCAATGCCATGCTTGTCAATGGAAATGTTTAGTCTCGAACTAGCATTAGCTCCCTAACGCCATTGTCGTATACCCAGTTTTTAACCAACTGATATTTGCTCATGTTACTGTTAACGCATGACAAGAATCACAATCATTTGAGCAAGGTAGCTTACGTTGTCGTTATGTAAAAGCGAAATGGTTCGATGTTCATTAGACTCGAAACCACGTTAACGATCTAGCAGGTTTGACGCTGGCGTAGCTTTCTTTCCACTTCCTAGCATTAACTTTAACGTCAATTAAAAACGAAAGTTTTGTAATGTTGGTAATGTATTGGCGAGTCATCATATTTGCTACCGTCTAAAGTTGTAATTCTTTAGCTATTCATTTTACCTCATATCAGGTTGCTAATTATTGGTAACCATGTTAGCGTTTTACTCACGTTTCAAAACGTGTACAACAAGTATTATTGTTCAGGAATAGATTTAATGCCTGTGCAAGTCACATAAACGACGGGATCAAGTGACCTAGCTAGCTAAACTGTGCCAGACAAACAGACATCACAGTTGCTCACAGCTGCTACTGCGGACTTAACTTGTCTTTAACCCCCAACGGACAAACAGTCACCTGTCTCTGTACCCGGAGTATCTATCTAGTACTACTCAGATACTAATGTTACTCTCGCCTTCATTGTTGGTTGCTTTTTAGATTTTAATGAGTCATGTTTTTGTTATTTTAATATGTTGCTGTACAAGGTCTACTTCTGCCATGCCTGCTAAGAAAACCCCCAGCAAGAGACAGTCGGAGAGCAAACCAGAGGATCTCAATGATTCGAAGAAAGTTAAAGGTAGTTTCCAATACCTCTTACCTATGGAGTCAGTAGGTAAATCGTAATGAGGTTGTCAATACGGATTAGGCCTTTAGATTTTTTGGTTGAATCATCTGCTATAACTTGAGTTACATACGGTAGTGTTGTGTTTGCCAGTGTCCCACAGTAGTCATGGGAAGGACAAAGGCCAGGTTCTAGTGCTGGGTCAGGGGGACGTTGGGCAGCTGGGTCTGGGAGAGGACATCATGGAGCGGAAGCGGCCAGCCCTGGTGACCCTAGCCGAGGGAGTGGTGCAAGTTGCTGCAGGGGGCATGCATACAGTTTGCCTCGGTGACACTGGAAATGTAAGTCGCCAGTTTCTTCACAGTTATGACGCCTTGCTGTTTTTTCTGGTTGCACAGCAATATTTGTAAAACAATATGTGCAGTTGAGCAAGTATTAGTGGGTTTGAATTTTCTTTAGTGCTGCCAGTAATGTGTCCCTCTCAACTTGTATAGATCTACACGTTTGGCTGTAATGATGAGGGTGCCTTGGGTCGAGAGACGTCAGAGGAGGGAACTGAGATGGTCCCGGGGAAGGTGGCTCTGGAAGAGAAGGTGGTCCAGGTTTCTGCTGGAGACAGCCACACAGCTGCTCTAACCGATGACGGTTCCGTTTACCTCTGGGGTTCTTTCAGGGTGAGGAGAATGTACAAACCAAACTTCTCACCGATTCAGCACTGTGCTTATGGTTTTAATACTTCATTATTCGTTTTGTGTTTCTTTTTTTTTTATAACAGGATAATAGCGGGATCATTGGTCTTCTAGAGCCCATGAAGAAGTGCACTCTACCGGTCAAGGTCCCTATGAAAGGTCCTGTGGTAAAAATTGCTTCAGGTACAAGTCACCATAATTTCATACCATCAGATGCCTAACAGTATGTGAAAGTTGTTTAGTTGAACTGTTTGGGAGGTCACTTCTCTTCTCTTTGCTAGGTAATGACCATATTGTGATGCTGACGCTCAGTGGTGACCTCTACACTTCAGGCTGTGGAGAGCAGGGTCAGCTAGGAAGGGTACCGGAGCTTTTCACAAATAGAGGCGGCAGGAAAGGCCTCTGTAAGTACTACCTCACATCTCAAAGACTTCTCAGGCCAGGGATGGGTCGAGCAGGACCTACCTTTGCACCGTTTGTTGTTTTCCGGTGATTTAAATTTCGATGTGCATTAGACATTTTGTTAGTTATTTTCTGAAAAACAGTAATCTTCTGTCATTTTAGCGCGATTGCTGGTGCCCCAGATGGTGAAAGTTCACTCCAGGGCCAAGGTACACTTCACAGATGCCTTCTGTGGAGCATACTTCACCTTTGCTGTTTCTGAAGAGGGTTACGTATATGGATTTGGTTTGTCCAATTACCACCAGCTTGGTGAGTGTTTTACACCAATGTCTAATTGTCTTTTAAGCTTTTTTGTTGGAACTGGAACTTCTAGAGTTGTTCTGCTGCTTCATTCATACAGTATCATAATGATTGTACTGCAGTATTGATCGAGGTAACAGTGGACCCGTATCTTCATACTTTACACTCCTATTCTCTCCAGGAACTAAGGGCATCACCACATGCTATTCCCCAGTTAAACTGACCTGTTTTAAGAACTCCACTACTTCCTGGACATGCTTTTCAGGAGGGCAGCACCACACACTGTGTTTGGACGCTGAGGGTAAATGCATGCAATGGTCAACAATAGGAGATCTATGTCCTTACGAGACAGTACAACAATTTTTGTATTCTGAGACATCTTGCATATCCACTTACATTTTGAATTGTTTGTATGAATCAAGAATGCAATATACATAAATAGAAAATGTCGGTATATGATCTGTTCCACTTGCTTGTTCATAGGTCTGGCTTAACAAATGGAAAGTACTATAGATGTTGAATTGGTTTTCTATCTTTTAGGGCAGGTATACAGCCTTGGCCGAGCAGAGTATGGGCGTCTGGGTCTTGGCGAGGGCACTGAGGAGAAAAGTGAGCCAACACTAGTACCTGGGGTGGGGCAGTCTCATCTCGTGGCATGTGGGGCCTCTGTCAGCTACGCTGTCACAAAAGAAGGTGAGGATACAGCCAACCATATGGATTTTGTTAAAGGCTGATTTCTGTTTGTAAAAAATACATTTTAGGTTTGAAATTGTTAGGCATTTGAAATCTGCATTTCATCAAACCATGGTCAATGGTTACTCTATAGCAGGGTATAGGTTAATAAGAATAATAATAATTAATTGTATTTATATAGTGCTTTTCTAACACCCAAAGATGCTTCACAATATCAACATAGATAACTTGTCAAAAATAAACAATTAAACAGAAACAGGGAGATCGTCGGACAGACGTTAAAAACAGTTATAACTATACGTAAGCAAACGTATTGTATATCAGAAAAACAACACGACCGGATTCTAAGAAGTTAACTAGGGTATGCTAAAGGACCAGATTCATAACAGAGTTAACAAGGGTATGCTAGGGTGAAAAGATTTTTAAGGTTTTAAGGTGGGTTTGAAGGATTATTAGCGAGTTGGAATTACGAATTAGAGGGAGAGAGTTCCATAGTTTAGTTGCTGCTATAGAAAATGCATGATCCCCAAAATGCTTCAGTTTTGCTTTTGGAATGACCATTTGCCTATCTGCCGGGTAGGATGGTAAGGTTGGAGCAGTTCAGTGAGGTAAGGATGGGCCACATTGTGTAAATCTCTGTAGGTGAGGAGAAGGATTTTATAGATGATGCGCTGGCTGACTGGAAGCCAGTGAAGGTTAAAGAGTACGGGGGTAATGTGCTCAGAAGGCTTGGTAGAGGTGAGAAGACGAGCAGCAGAGTTTTGAACCAGTTGGAGTTTACGGAGGAAGGTTGCGCTGATGCCGAAAAGAAGTGAGTCGCAGTAATCAAGATGGGAGAAGATGAATGAGTTTGGCAGCTGCACTCTGGGAAAGGGATGGTCGGATTTTAGCAATGTTCCTAAAATGGAAGAACCATATTTTGACCATGTTATTGATGTGAGAGTTAAACGAAAGAGTGGAATCCAATAATACGCTAAGATTGCGTACTAACGGGGAGGGGGAGACTGTAAGACCATCAATGGACATTGAGATTTTGCCAACTTTAGTTAGGGTGTGTTTGGTGCCAATTAAGATGAGGTTTCCATTTTGAGGTTGAGGTTTCCAGAGCTTTCCATGTGAATTTCAGATGTAGTCACACCTTATAATTATTTGTTTGCTTGTGTTTGCTACAGGGTCTGTCTATTCCTGGGGCATGGGTACCAACTTGCAGCTGGGCACAGGTGAAGAGGACGACAGCTGGAGCCCGGTAGAGATGACTGGCAAGCAGCTGGAGGACCGTGTAGTACTCGCGGTGTCCAGTGGAGGGCAGCACACAGTCCTTCTGGTCACAGACAAACAGGAGAGCTGATGATGTGATCTCCTTGGCTTGGGGGAAATAGTAACTTGTTGATCTTTTACTACTGGAAGTGCTGTGCTAATTTCCTGTGGGTGAATGTTTTTTTGACAAATTCCCTGTGTTTTGCCAGGTTACCCTCAAAAGGAACATTGCAAGTAAAGTGAAAGGATAAGTGGTGGTGCTTTGCCCGATTTAGGAGAGCTTTCTCCACTCGTGCAAGCCTAGTGTCCTTGAATGTGGTTGTGTAGATCATGATTAAAACAAGGGGGAGATTATTTTTTTAAACTAGTTAAAGATTTTTTTTTCCACTAAATTCCTTTTAATAAGAATCTTAAGAATGTCTGGCACGGATGTTTGTATGGGGTGTGTATGTTTTTATTTAGCGTGTGCACGTATGTGAGTGAAATTAAGGCAAGCCTTTTAACAACCCAAGTGACCACCTTTTTAAGATTCACATTTTGTTCAAAGCAATAAAAGTCCACTTTGACATCAGTTCAGATGAGCTGTCTTGGGCAATCTAAAGTATTTTACACTCTGGTCTGTGTCTTGTAGTTGAGACAACTGTTGTACCCCTAGCACACTTCACTAGTGGTACCATTTGGAAACAATGTAAGTCATACTGTGTCAATCTCGTCCTATCTGAAAATTAAAGTGACATTTTGTTTAATTTTACATATCGATGGCCCCTTCTTATTTACACTGGTTGAGTATTGTGCTGCATTGTATTGTACTTTGCATAATGTCATTTCAGCTAAAAAATTATTTACATGGCTGGAGGTAATAGTTGTACAAACCGGTTCAAAGCTGCAAGCCTTTGTTTTATATGAAATGAAGTGTTTTGTGTTCTAGGACCTTCTTATGCTTCTATCTGGCCATAATGGCCCATGATGAAGTACAACTGGATGGCCATATTCAAAAGCCCTTGTGGGTCCCGTTTTCATTTTAAGCTTTGAAAAGCTGAAGCATCCTTCATAAGCACTTAATTGACCTGCATAAGCCTATTCTCTTTGTATTAGCCATTTGTAACTGACATGAAACTGTTTATTTAAGCAGACCGCATGCATTAGCAGTTTATTTTTTAAGGTATGCCAACGGTTTCCTGGTAGGTTTTGGACAAAGTATTCTGAAAACAATACACGTTTTCCTGTCTGATAAAAGAAAATCAATTACAGAGGCAGCCCCGATAATGGTTGAATCACTGAACAAATGAATTAGTCACGCTTTGAACAGATTGAATGCTGTGATGTGATTGCACCGTCATGGAATATTAATTGCTTCAAAAGTTTTCAGTAAGAGTTTAACCATATTTTGTTAGTACAGTTGACATAGTTCAATGGGTCACAGGGTTTGTTTATTCTATTCTTGCTGATTGTAGTGTCAAAACGGAGAAGAAATTAGCTTATTGTCAATTTGCATGGAGCTCTGGGTCAGCAACAGCATGTCTGAGCAGTAAGGTGATCAGTGCCTTGGTTATGAATTTATGTTCCCACTTTATTATCCTGTCAAAATCAGGTATTAAACTAGAGGGAAAGTGATTTTTTTGTAATTGGCCATATAAAAATGGTTCAGACATGTTTAGACTCTTTCTTCCAAAGCCTTTGCTATTATTTTTGCATCAAAACGCAGGGATGTATTTTAATTTAACACCTGTGGGTTCTAATCTCCCTCCCCCTAAGCTCATCACTGAGCCTGAGAACTCTCTCAAGCACCTGGAACTCCAAACAGTTAGCCCTCAGCGCTCTGGATAATAAAGGAGGAGTGGAATTAATCACACAGAACATTGTCTGCTCTCAGAGCAGCTCCTATAAAGCATTCATAACAGTCATACTTTTTCTTGCCCTGATTGGCCTGAGGGAGCCCTTGAATCATTCCTGCTTCGTATGAAATTAAGTTGTCATTTAGTATTTTGTTGGGTAGTGTCTCACTGGCATGTCCTAATCAAGATATCCTCTATCTCAACCCCTAAATCTCAATCTAATACCAGTACTTGAGATGAGTTTCAGATTTATTTTAGGAAGTTCTTTGAGTGGCCCTTTGGGATGATGATCTGTTTGAACATGTAAGGGAAAAATCAAGGCTGTTTGTTACCATCACATCTGTTTTTTTGTGAAAGCTGTAGTGTATTTTGGCACATTGGCAGGTGTATATATGAAGTTTGTGAGTGTGTTGGTTTTTGGTGTCAGCGTAATTATCCCTCACTTACACTCCACTACTTCTACAGTGTGCAGGTGTGTGTTTATGCTTGCATATGTGACACATTTCTTTGTATCTGCATTTGCCATATCTATGATTTCATGCACTTTGTCAATTTGTGCATTTCAACCATTTACCCAGTATGTGTCTAAATCCTTAGCCATTTCCTAATCTGCTAAACAAGGATATATTGCACCTTAACGGCCCTTTAAATGGACTTGAGAGTACTGCATTTTATGGACTGTCTCCTCTGAATTATGACTTCTTATATTTTGTCAGTAATAAAACTCCATGACAGATTTCTCTAGCCGCTTAAGCTAAAAGGAAACATGCACATGGACATGCATTAAATATCTTGTTAGATATTTAAAATGTGCAAATAAGCTATACTTGTGTATCTACTTCCCCCCTCAGTCTGGTGCTCTGGACCTACTCAATGATTATTGGAGATTGCTTTGAAATATCTCCTTTCTCTTGATACTGTTTGCTGAGGGCCTCTCATCCTGCTGTGAGCCCTGAAGAGCTGGTCCTTTCAACAGTGGTAGAGGGGCATGGAGGACAAGTGTAGCTTGAAATACTTCTAAATGGATGCTTGTTTGCAGAGTGGCCATGTTTGCCCAACACCACATGGTGCAAAGTCCCCATGAGGCAAAAGAGTATGATTTACTGAGTTAATGGACCATTCTGTTACGTGTTTACTAATTCAACCTACAATATGCTACATCCCTTATATGAAAAGAAAAAGTGCTTTTTGTGCTTTTATTACTCATACGATATCCCAGAGAGATTTAATGGTTTTAAATGATAACTGAGACTGGCCCTGTATAGGAAGTGTTGTTGCATGTGACCCACAGGGAGTTTCTCAGCTGGCAGATGGCTCACAGTTTGAGCCCTCTCATTCGACTCCACGTTTTGGCGCCGGACTGATTTCAGATCAGATCTCACTTCTGACATGATCACATAGGCTAAACACTTTAGTTGTGTGCACTAAGACATCACTTCAGCCTGGCTGCAAGGACACCAAAGCAATGGCATGCAAATCATGTCATATCGGCCTCCACAAAGAACAAAAAAATTTTGAATGAAGGTATGAATGGCAAGATTCCCTTCAAGATTCCACTTCACAAACTCTTCCTCTGGGACACATGAATACCGAAAGACAGGCAAAAGACCCTCTGTCATGTTGAAACAGAGACTGAAAAAGAATCACTTTGTCAAAACATATTGCATGCATACAGCCTTCAAGGTTATCAGCTGGGGAATAGTGGCTTTGCAATATTCAAAGCGGTTATGAACGCTTCAGGAGCAGAGAGGTTGTTTCTGTCTTTCATCTGAATATCTTAATTCTATCGCTTACTCCGACATCTATTTCACTGTTGCATAGTTGCAAACTACCCAGCCCATAAATCTGCACAATTTTACCAGGGAAAAGTAATTACCATTACTTAAATGTTCAAGGGGCACAGTGGCTATACTTTTATTAGTCTTCACAAAAATAAATCTTTCTGTGTGCCTGTGTACATGTGTATCTCTTGGGTCATTTGCATGTTAAAAGTGCAAAAGCATGTGACAGTGTGCTGTGGAGAGGGTCAAATTAGCAAAATGGTCTCTTAAGAGACTTTCAAAATTGCAGGGTTCCTATTTCTCCCACAAATACATGCAGCTATAGTGATGAGTACAACAACAACATTTTAAGACTGTAAACCACACCTTTTACAATAATTTTCTAATATCGTGAATTTATACTTCAGTTGTAAACTTCAAATATATTCAATAAACATTCATATTTTTAGGGGCAACATTGCCAACAAGAGCAAGTTTTGTCTGCCCTTGAAATATTAATCTTGTTGCAATGTTGTAATACTCCACCATCTCACCCATGGAGAACCTCACCATTTATATTTCATGTGAATGACCTTGAGTTTGCTGCAGCTCTGGCAGGGCATTACACGATAGGTAATAATGCTTTGCTCTTACCCACCTCAAGATTACATATTGCAGTGCCAGCCTGCCACTTACCATTAGGATGAGGCACCATGATAAATGATCTGCCATGATGAAAGCCACTCTTTTCCTACACTCCATATATAATAACATAGAAGATTGGAGTGGGACTATTGGAGAATCTAGCGTTTGAATTAGTAGCAACCCAGAGCTTGGGCGATATGGTATGATCTATGTGTCAGGTATTTTCTCCAGGAAGATACTAGCTACAAATGACCACAGATAAGTAAATATCATATTGACAATATTTATTATCTTGGTATATTTATTATCTCCAGAAATATTTACAGATAACTAAACACAAGTTATTAAAAAACTTGTTAATGAAGCAACTATCTCCTAGAAAACATTTCATTAACTTTCCAAGCTAATGAGATATAGTAACATGAATAAGGCATTATGTAACATACAATAATTCATACATTTAAACTTGAGTTCAAGAAAACACATTTCTTGACACATTCCTGCGACTTTTTGTTATTGTATGAAAACACACCAGACAGAAAGCTAGTTGGTAAATTTGAAGAAGCACATTGATAGTAAATATATTTCTTAAACATAAAAAGGCAAATAGTTTACAATTGTTTACATGGACAACACAAAAGTACCTTAAGATCGCACTGGCAGGTATTATTTTGTTACAGAATAGCAATTTTCCAGAGCAATATCTTCAAATAAGCAATCAAAACCGATATTTATTATCAGTTGTGATGAAGAAAAGCAATATTCTAGCTGTAAGGTGTTTTTTTTACATGTTTCTTCATGTTCAGTGTATTTGACGCCTTAGCAGGCCAATTAAATGTACACAAAGATTTTACGAAAATCACACGACAAAAACCAAAGGTTGAATATACTAGCTCCCCCCTAAATTCAATGACATCCTAATGTATTGATAAAAAGTTGGCTGAAAAAGGTTTCATTTTCTTTAGATATGTAGATATGGATGGATGGATATGTTAGATGAAAGCTTTTTGCACCTTTACTTTGACTTCCAATGTCAGAGTTGAAAAAAAGCATAAAATAATAAGCAGAGCAATAATTGGTTGTACTTGCATAAATCCTAGTGCAAATACAACCAATATAATAATAACAATAATAATAATAATAATAATAATAATAATAATAATAATATAAATGATAATAACGATGACGTCAATGATGACGATGATGTTGAAAATAATAATAATAACAATTCAGTATTATGTATTTGGAATACAGTGCGCAAGGACTCCAAGAAGAATTCACCCTTTAAATGTCTTAAATGTCATGATCATTAGTGAAAAGTTGACCATAAGCTTGAGGGAGTTACGGAAATCCCCTTGTCATAGAAAATCTCAAAATTAACAGTTACACCTGTCTCCTTGACCATAGGATGCATGGCAGTCAAGTCACCCCACCAAATAGCAGTGCCAGTTCATGCTGCTTAGTTTGTTGTGAACAGAGCCATTTCCTGCGGTGAAAACTGAAGGCAGAATGACTGCTGGAGGGGGGACAATGTGAGTCAGAAGTGCAGTGATGTAAGCAGCATGCTGTCAGAGCCAGTCAGTTCAGTTCACTCACATACTGTAAAGGCCAACCTTATGTCTTTTAAGTTCTTTTTAGATGCATTCTTCATAATGTCTTGTTGGGCAGCCAAAACATTGCTTTAGAACAATGCTGGGACAATGAACATTTCTCCCTCAATACCCACTTTATTCTTATGTATTCTACACCCACAGTAACCTCTGCTATTCCTTCCATAAAACAACTTTGACAACAACATAATGAATTGTTTAAAATTACGTATGTGTTATGGACAGGAAAAAGTCTCTGACGTCAGAATGGTATCTACCATTGATCAAAAGGGCATTTTCCCATTAAGAGGTGATGACATTTGGGAATTGATCTTGTCTTAGGCAAAGCTTCAAACCAACTGGGCAACACAAGCATTCTGAGCTCAACATGAGCACAGGCTGGGGGTTTGACTCTACCTGTAGGCGAGATCGACAGGCATTTGTTAACAGGCATTTCTTGTTTTGTGTGCCCTTGTCTAGATAGTGGCTAAAAGGCTTTTAACTGAAATCAGAATTCTGTGGTGGATATTTGTGTGAGCTCAGTGTGTAAGTCATCCTGGACTGTCCTGGGCATGGGGTCCCCTGTCCGCTGCTCCATGCCTAGTCATTCCGGCTTCCTCACCGACTCCGTTGGAGCGCACACTGAAATAGGCTCCCGAGTGGCGTTGCGGGCTCTAGAGAAGCTGCTCTGCTCCATGCGGGAGTGGTAAGGCATGCAGAAGTCCCGGAAGCAACGTTTGAAGTTCTCATCCAGGAAGGCGTAGAGGAGGGGGTTGAGGCTGCTGTTGGTGTAGCCCAGAGCGATGCAGAGGTGCCAGCTAACTATCACAAGCGGGTTCTTCTGGTCGATGTCCACCATGGTTTTGACGATGATGAAGATGTGAATGGGTGTCCAGCAGATGATGAAAGCCGCCACCACCACCAGGACCATGCGGGTGATGCGACGCATGTTCCTGTCCTTTTCCTTGGAGCCAGAGAGCAGGCGCACACTCTTTAGCCGCAGGATCATCAAGCCATAGCAGATGGTGATGATAAGGACAGGCCCCACAAAGGCGAAGATGAACACGCAGATCTTTGTCACTGTGTCCCAGTACCATTGTGGTTCGGGGAAGTGTAATGTGCAGACAGTGTTGCCTGAGGTGATACGTTGAGGTTTAACAGAAGGACACAGATTGTATAGTAACATACACTGTTGAAGTAAACTTGAGTAAAAATTTTCCAATTAGTAAAGAAGATGAAGCTTGCATGAATGTTTTTACATAACACTGTAATGTACTGTGTGTACAACAAACCAGCCTCCTTACCTTTTTCAGTTTCCTTGGTAACAGCCATGATCATGATGGGCACTCCAATAGCAGAGGAGAGGATCCAGATGCAGACATTAATCAGCTTGGCCTTGGTTGGGGTCCTGAAGTCCAGTGCCCTGACAGGGTGGCACACAGCAATGTAACGGTCCACACTCATCATGGTGAGGGTGAAGATGCTGGTGAACATGTTGTAATAGTCAATTGCAACGACAACTTTACAGAGTGGCTCCCCGAATGGCCAGGTGTTCATCAGGTATTTGGCACTCTGGAAGGGCAGTGTGCTGGTGGCCAAGGCATCAGCTATAGCCAGGTTGAAGATGTAGATGTTGGTGGCTGTCTTCATTTTGGTGTATCTGGTTAGAGGAACAATACCAGTGTTTTTTAAGACCAACTTGAGAAAACTTAAACATGGCCTTCTTTAACCTGATCTGTTATTTAACATGGTAACAGATGGACACATTCATCCAAATTAGTAAGACTTTATCATTAGTGTTCTAAGAGCTTCCATTACAATTGCAATGTTTTATGTTGTATTGCATTTACCTCGCTTACACACTAATTTCTTACTAAACAGTATTATTGATTAATCTATTTGGATCTTGTGGTAAGGTTGCACATTACCAAAAAAACATTGAACCATATAGGGTAGGGGAACACAGTCGTCATATGATGGATGCTTGTTATTTCATATGGTGTCTTAGCTAAACAAAACCAACTTACCTCTTTAAATAAACAATAAACAGAAACAGGTTTACTGATAAGACATCAATTGGACACAAGGTAAAGCTTATGTCATGGATGATTCAGAGGGCCACTTTAAGAAACAATTACCTGTACGTCGAAGTCACACATTCGCAATGTGTAATCTGTTCTAAGCAGATCAGATTATGTTGAAATAAAAAAACTGTCTGTTTGCGTGTGCGTGCGCGCGCGTGCTTGTTTCAGCATGTGTGCGTGCGTGTGTCTTTATAGGTGTGTTTGTAGAGTGGCATAGACTCAGTTCGGGAGGTGAACTGTGTGTTTAAAATTATGTAATATATTACTGCATGTGAATTTTATTCCAACAGATGATCTCGACACTAAAGAGGTATCTTACATTTATGCACATTTGAATTATGTTAGTTGAAAATAAAAAATTAAAATCTTTAAATAAATAGAATAATTTAAAATGTCAAAAGATTTATATTGACGTAGCCTAAATATCCTATTTTATATATTAAATCAACATTTATTAATGTAAAAATAAGAAAAGCGAAAGGCTTTCTTACCTCACCACTCCATACATTACGAGAATGTTTCCAATCAGTCCCACTACACAGACAAGGGAGTAGAGAGCCGTTATACAGACAGCGATAACAATACTTGTTTTGTCCTTCGAGGTAGCCTGGTCGGTGTCGTTGCGTCTTGAGGGTATTAGAAATGCAGCATCAGGGAATGTAACGTTGAAAGGAATAACCGAATACAAGTCTGCGAAATCTGCAGCAGAAAGTGTAGGCAATTCCATCTCTTTGGATCAGGTAAACTACTGTCTCATCATAGAAAACCTGGTGCCAATTAGAGTTAGATTAAGGTTAGGATTAGTGTTAAATGTCTCTCCAAATCTGAAACCCGTGGCGCGCTCTTTGCCCACATAAATGCCAGAAGGACGCACGTAAACTCTGCGAACAATGATTCGCAAAAACTCTCGGATCCAGTTGGGATGGATGCAAATTAGGCACGACAGTTTATCGCAGTAATAAATAGTCTTTCTGTTTGTTATTGGCAGCAAGTGCTGCGCAAGGTTTAGCAGTGGCAAATGCTACTGAGCTGCATGTGGTGCGCAAAGCAAGATGTGGGTAGGTGTGCTTTGTCTTGCCCTCAAATGGTCTGACAAACAAGGCACAGCATATTCGTCAAAATGTAAGTTAATATGCAAATTTGCAGTAAAAAAAAAGCAGCGTATAGCATATTATTGTGCTTTCTAGAGTAAATCAAAGTGCAATTGCATAAAAAATATTTGGTGTTTTCTAGACTAAATTAAAATGTAATTGCATAAAAAATATATGGATAAACTATCCTAACCCTAACTACAGGCACTAATTATTACTAAATGGCTATGATTCCTGTTCTGTTCCTTATGCATCATTTAAATCACCATGACATATATTATAAGATTAATGTGAGAAAATATGGTGACTTGCAATCAATATAAATAACAGATCTGATAAAAGATCAACATAAAATGTATGTTACACAGGCTCAATATATCAGAAATATTTAACACCTGCTTACTATCCTCCTCAAATCCATTGTAGCTTCGAGCACCCTTCATATTCTAATGTTTCTCTTTCACCACCGCCCCCTCACTCCCACTCCCATGGGCAACCTGACAAGCAGACCAATATTGCAGCTAAGCTCTCCCTAGGCCATCATCTTTGGATCAGTCTGACATTGCTGCCAGTACAAGTGCTGCCTCATACCCGCTTTCTTACTTGGTGGTAAAGACTAAAACATCTGCTACTTTGAGTGACTGAAAAGTGTTGATAAAGGACTTGGTTATTACGGATAGGTAAATATGTTGGTCCTCCCTTTATCCAATGACTAATTTGTCAGTATTGTTCCAACAGTAGCACTGCCAAAGGTAAATCACCTCATTGGGATTACCCAGCAGTCCACAGATGGGATGCAATTCTTCAGAGTCTGCTGTACCTGAGGTCTATTCTAATACTTAGGAAGGTTACATGTTGCAGCTTAATGAGTACTCCAGACATTAAGCACCTAATGTTGCATTTCTATTGTCAAATAACTGTGTCCATCGATGTCATCTCTTACATGAATGGTCTCTTGATGTTTGCCATTGGTCTTCAACCAGACTTCACCTTTCTAGCTCACTGACATCTTATCATGCTGGGTGATACAGAGACTTCTAATCCACCGTGAGGAGGGGGTTTTGATGATATACCACTTCCTCCAATTTTTCAAAACTGGAAATGTGTTTTTGCTCATAGTTCTTAAAAGATTCTTAAGTTATCAGAAGTGGTGAATTGTCTGTCTTTGGTTAATAATGTTTTTATAATTAAAATCAAGAATAATCATCATCTTTAAAAACACTTTTGCCAAAAACATAAGAGGTAATTGGGTATGTCTTTACCTTTTTTTAGTTCCTTATCTTTCACAGAAAATAAGTCAGGTGTACAATTTTAGACAATGGTTTCAAAAAGAATGGCCTGTTTTGAATACACACTGATATTAAGCGTTTTCGGAATGCCTGAAGTGCCTATGACTAGAACAGCATTTAAGCACTTCACAATGAGACCTTTGTGAAGAAAGTGTATTACCGTATCATCATTCTAAATGGAGGAAAGGATGAGAAATAGAGCACTGTAGTAATATAACCATCAGATTCCAATGTCTTCATTGTTCTGTCTAAAGATAGACAGCTTACGTTGATGAGAAAATTTGTGATTCCTTGTTTCCTTTCCCCCCTGTTCCTTTTAAATTTTTTGGCTTTAATGATTGTTACGCCTAATTTCTATTCCCAGGTGAGTGACAATCTGCATGCTGTATCCGGAGGGCAAGTTATTAAAACAAATCGAAATGGATTTTAAAACGTCTTTGTTTGTGAAACGTTGTGGCCCCAATTCATTTTTCTTTGTAAGAAGTAATTGAGAAAATGACGCATGTAACAAGATTAGCCTCATAAAAGTCATCTTTAAAAAATAAATTATTACGTTCATTTTTTTTTGGTTACAGTAGTTGTCATTTGTCACTCATTTGTGAGTACTAAAGCAGTGAGTCTGAGGGAATAAAACCATAAAGGACTGACGATAAGGACAATTAACAGACGTTTCACAAAGTTTTCAAACTATTTCACATTTCAATTTGAGCTGCTGGTTTACATTTTCAAGGTAAATGTGAAAAGACGAGTTGGTCTCAGAGAATATGGAGAGACAATGAGAATACGCGGTGCTGCAGAACCTGAATGTGACAGTTAACAAGTAACGTTGTGGGGAAAGTCAAGTTTGACTTTGCGATTCATGATATTTTCCAAACCTTTTTAGGTATAGCCTCTTTAGAGTGAACAAACGTATTGTTGTGATATACTTTACACCCCCAGGTCTAATCAGTCATGATTAGGCACACAGCCAGTCTAATTACACCCATCACTCATCTGTCAAAAGGAAACCCTGGGAAGCATATATACTGTACAATCTCCCCAAACTTTAGTCAGCAAAATAACACAATGGTGGCGTGTCATTGCATAGTCGTTGCAAATGGGCTTAATACATACATTCTGCCGTGCTTGAGGGTTGGACATGGATTTTGGTTGTTAGGTTTAATCATACTCACTGCAGAGAAACTGTGAAATGGATTGGCCTGGTTATGGAGTGTGGGATTCTGTAGGAGTATTGTTCTTATTGCTAGAAATATTTGTAAACACATTTCAGTGTAGCACAAGCTCATGACCCATGTTATATATGCCTTATATGAGAACAGGATTTAGTGTAGACTGCTGGTGCTGAATCTAAATGATCTTTTGAAAGGGCAAAGAAAAGCTCAAATTATAGTGACATTTCATGGTCTATGTGACAACTAAATGTAACTAATTTAAACACCATTGTCTGTGTAGGGCAGACTGTACAAAATATATGTTATTTCTTTTGTTTTGATGCTCAGTCCACAATACTGTAACTGCTGGTTGGAGGTTGTACATTTGGAGGCATAGAGAGGATATGACCCTCTGTTGGTTGTCACTTCACATCCCTGGCCTCAAGCAACGCATGCACTGCCACCCTATTTAACCCACTTGTCACTCAACTAATGTTGAGACATTTATCCACTGGCTGAAAGATGTCTACAGACATTATGATTGACCTCCACAGACGTATTCAAGTAGGTATTAATATAAATAATTTTGCTCGCTTGCAGGAATAAAGTCCTAATGTGCTAGTAGCTGTGCTTGTGTCCTGTGACACTAAATGACTGTACATACCCATTTGGAGTGTGTGCATGCCTCCAGTCCACAAGAAGGTAACCTGCGAAATGAGTGGTTGGTTGAGTGGAGTTACATCATGTAATAAGGAGTAGGTTATGTTGTGTTAATTTAATAAGCCTAACCCTAACCCTTCCATATCTACCTATTTCAATTGGATTATGCATTCATCTATTAATGCAGGAACGCTATAAACTACATAGGACTGTTTATTGCTGCAGATTGCTTTCTCATTTGGTTGTTCCAAGTCTGTTGTTGACAAATTGAGACCCTTTCCAAAATGTGCACATTTTCTTTGTGAGACTTTGGTCAAATTACATTTTCTGTATGAGTGGCTGGCGAAAGTAAATGAGTCATTCATTATGTGGGGAGAATAAAGCAACAGTGAACGAGGGCTCCCATCGCTGCTTAAGGTCTGTTTTTATGCATCATGCAGAGAGGAGCTTGATTAATTTCCCTGCCCCATGTGTGGAATCCAAAATATAGTTAAACATAAAAAAAGCGTCAAGGCTTTTTTGTGGCTGTAAAAAACATGGAAGTAGCAATTTCAGCACGTTTTGATAAAGTCACTTGCATGACGTTTGTGAGTAGTAGGGTACAACAGTGTTTTTTTTTGGTATTACACTTTTATCTGGCTGCATACATGGCCTTGGACTGGAGTAGGTGCTTGGGGCTGTGATGTGCCAGGCCACCACATCTCACACACAAACACACACTTTTCCATCACTTTGTGACAGTCATGCGGTTTCTGGCCCAACTAGGGATTAACATTACGTATGTATTTGGATTAGTTTACATCCCCTGCTGTAAGGGCTGTTTTAAAGCACAATGATTCTATAAAGGTACATAGAAGGCTAACTCGTGCCACACATTTCTTAAAGGTGCAGTGCGTAATTGAGGGAATTGGGCCAAAACTTGCAAGAAAGTGAGTCATAACAGCCCAAAAAGCGCTCCTGGGTCTCTGATCCCTCATGTCCTCCAAAGCACCTCCCTCCAAATGATAACGCTAGGTCAAAATGCTCCGATAGAGCCATGCTTTGAATCAGCAGTGCATGCAAGGTGATTGACAGGCAGGTAGCCCTTTCTCCTGGCAACAACTGTACTGATTGGTTAGTGTTTGCCAAGCTTCACAAGAGATCTTCCAACAGGCTGAATACAGGGCCTTTGGTGCTCCCAGAGACCACATTTCTCTCAGAACATTTGATTTATTAATATCTGCCAGGAGGTAGGACTCAAATGTTAACCAAGAAAAAAAAATGTGCCCCGAAAATTATACTTACATATTGCACCTTTAGCCATCAATTTTATAATTTCAAATCAACTATCCTTTGATGTTGACTGTTTTTTGACACCAGGCTACTTCACATGTTATTAACATTAGTGAATGTTCCATAGGGCCCTTCCCACTCATAACAGATTTTATGATTGAATTCACTAATAGCTGGCAAAGGTTCAGCTCAATTTCAGCTTGTAATTAGTTATGCAACAGCTGCGCTCAGTCTGACACTTGCTTAGTTTTCTAATCACTAAATGGCAAACTAAGTCAGCACAACTACTATGCACTTCAACATGTACATGCTTAAATGGTGAAAAAAAAAAATCTATTGTTTTTTTAAATTAACTAAACCGGTAAATATATTTGCTCAGTTCTACCTGTATAGTGAGAATGGCCTAATGGGTAGTAATTGTCTGGAACTCATATTCGTGCTTTATGATATGACAAGGGGCTAATACAATGATCACTATTTTTATTCCATCTCTGGAATAAAACCACCTCTAACAAAAGGGTAATTTCAGAGACCACAGGAGAGTATAGCCTTGGAAGGAAAACACACTGAGATTGAAATGGTTCAGAGGATTCATGTTTCCTGCCCAGAGTTAATGCGCTGGCATAAGGCAGTACTTGTGTTGAAGGATACTGTTGGTCATAGTTGCCATCATTTGGGGTGTTTGTGTGACGGCAGAGCAACTGTGATTGACTTATTGGAGCCAGCTCTGTTGTGTTCATGTATTCCCCTTGTCACAAGAATCCACTATGCATCCTAAAAAGACAGAATCAACAAGCGCATTGTGAAAGGATGTGAGAACAATGCACATTTTTCATTGCATGTCAATTGAAATGAATGTGGTACTTTTGAAGGACAAAAGGAGAAAGCGTCTATAGTGCTCAGACTTTCCTTTTTAATTGATCGTTGGCATTGAATAAAATGCTTGCACACAGTGCTCATAAGGCAGAGCTTCTCCACAGTGGTTTGAGTCCCCGTTCTCCCCTGACAGGGGTGATGGGCTGACGTAACACTCCTCATTCACGTTCATCATCCCACAGAGTCCTCTCCGAGGTCGCCCAATGGCTGCGCTAATGTGTGTTGACACTGCAGGATTGGGGTTGGTGTCGGAAAGGTGTGAAATGAGATGGAAGGGAGTGCAGCGCACCTGAGAGGAGAAGCCCTGCCTGATGACTTACTCAGAAGCACACTCACACAAACAAGCAAACACACATGCTTACAATCACACACACACACACACACTTACAATCATACACACACGCAATCATGCCTAAACAGACAGTTAAACCTCCACATGCATGAGAGCACAGGAAAAAAACGCTTATATAATGGTGCAGCAATGTTCAGCTTGCAGCAGCTAATTATACACAAGTGCTTTGGAGTGGCAAGAGATCACCAGCACACTCGCCTCACCCTGCAAAAAAAAGTAACCACCTAAAAGTGAGCAGATGGACTGCGCCTTGTCCTCCTTAGGACACCCTTCCACCTTTTAAAAGTATGTAGATTTTTTTAAATTAAGGTCTGCAGTCTGGTCTGAATAGGGAGTTTAGACAGAGAAACAGGGCAATAACAGATGGACGGACATCTCATGGAAAAGTAAACATTGGAGAAACACAGAGATATGTAAGGAGCAACTGAAGTAGACTACACAACAGATTTATCAATGAGGATGCAGTAAAATAGGTAAGTCAGTTAGCAAGTTTAAACACAATATTGGGAAGAGGTGAGAGACTGGAAGGTGCTTCTAGTGGAGGGAATTTGTTTTCCAATAAAAAAAAAAAGAAACTGGGAGACTTAAAGTCGGTAACATGTGGTTGTCAAGGAAACTGCAGACTGATCTCCAATTGAATCCTTCAAAAAGCAAAGAGCAGATTGTTGTTATTACTAAGCTTTCTGCCATTCCTTTAAAGATACTATGAGACCTCACTCATAAAGACCCTCAGTACTTTCTAATTTTCATAGCTCATCCTGAGAATTTTTTCTCATCAATCAGCATGTACAAAATCATTGGGCCACAAACACTCAGGATTATAAATGTGATAGTCTTCGACTAAATTTGAAAAGATTTACAGCCCCCTAAATAATTAGTATATTCGGGCACTTACATTCATTACATGTTTGAATTATGCATGATCAAGCCTAGCCAGAAATGCTGTTTGTAGATTTACTCATTTAAAAAAAGTTTCACTTTACTTTCAAGACCAGAATGAGATTGGTTGCAGAATGAAATTCTATTGCATGTGTAACCCTTTTAGGTGGAAGGCCCGTCTAGGGGCAGGAAGGGTCAAACACGGCACTCCACTAACTAGACTACACTGTAAGTGTAGTGACACTGTAAGTGTAGTGTATGCAGTGGAATCGGGATAACCCCCGGTTCGATTCATTGCACTACCACACTCGACCCGCAGGACGAGGTAGAACACAAGGGCAGTATGTCGGCCGAAATAAAGACCTGGGAGGCACCAGTGTCTCTCAGAATGCAGACCGGTCGTTGATCGCAGGGGTCAACGGGCAGCGACACTAGTTCAACAGACACAAAAGAACTATAACTAGGGTCCAGCGGCAGCGATACACAATCGCTCACCCTCGCAAAGTGTAGATGGCGTGACCGCAGTTGCAGACGCCACCGTAACGGTGCGCACTAAACCCACCCCTTTTGGTGGGCAAGCCGGTGGGGAACGCTTCTGCATTAGCACCGGACATTCTGCAATCAAGTGACCCAGCTGATGGCAATAGAAACATTCTCGGTCATCCCTGGGACGCAGAGGCGACGGGTGATAGTGTCGTGTCAAATTCAGTTCCCCCTCAGATTCCTGTTCCCCCTAGCACTGCGGTCACGCCATCTACACTTCGGCGAGACGTGGTCGCGCTATCTGCAGTTCATATTCTATTGCGCTTCTACATGGCTTAGTTTGGTAAAGCGTTGACCTCAACTTAATGGTACTAATAAAAGCAGTTTTTAAAACTCTGAAATCTAAACTTGAATGTTGCTAAACCGTTTATCTCACCTTTTTTTTTCTTCATGTATATATATATAATTTCACGCAAAAACATTTTTTTTATAATTTTAAACAGTTGTGTTTATACAATATTTGTGTAAAACATGCCCCAATGTACATGTTATAATTTTCATGTTCTTTTATTGCAGCATTTTGGAATAATTGGATACTAAAGTCAGACCCTGTTATTTTATATTGATTTATGGGCCGATTTCAAAATTCCATAAAAATAGCAAATCAAATTGTTTTCAGCAAAATCCACCATAGGCTTGTAAATCAAGGCCTCATGTACCACTGTGATAACTTTCATGTTACTTTACAACAGCATTTTGAAACAGTTGGAGGCTTAGTTCGGAAAATATTCTTGTGTATTTATAGGCGTATTTCAAAATGCCATAAAACAAGCAAATCAAATTGTTAGCAGCACACTCTACCATAGTAATGTAGTAATACCATGACCCAATGTACCTCTGTGATAACTTTCAAATTATTTTACTGTAGCATTTTGGAATAATTGGGTGTTAAAGTCAGACTCGATAAGCAAAAATAGCTTATTTCCAACTTCCATAAAACAAGCAAATCAACTTATTATCAGCAAACTCCACCACAGTCTTGTTCAGCATGACCCAATGTACCTGTGTGCTAACTTTAAAATTATTTTACTGCAGCATTTTGGAAAAATTATGTTAAAGTCAGACCCGATAAGCAAAAATTGCGTTTTTCAAAATGCCATAAAACAAGC
>JAVQIZ010049885.1:5000-19554 GCA_036023535.2 Galaxias brevipinnis
CAAAGCTTCTACTGCAACCCCCCTCACCATGCCCACTAACCACCCCCCCAACTCCTCCCACGGAGAGAGGAGATAAAGGAGGCACTATAGAGGGGGTTAGAAGAGAGCTATGGGGAGAAGAAAGGAGGTGTGTGAGTGTGTTTGTGTTTGCCGAGAGAGAGGGGGAGGGCTACTAAGAAAACAGCTAGTGTCTCGGCTGGCCAGGTGAATCCTCCTCTTTGACAGCAGCAAGCTGGCCGTGGCCCCTCAGAGCAGCCCTTTGAGGAGGACGCTCAACTGTGCTAACTTTCTGCCTGTCAGGCTACACGCTAGGCCGTGTGCTTCAGTGGTTCGGCATATGGCACGCTGTGTCCACTCAGAGGCACGTTGGAGCGAGCTCGACTGCTGCTGCAGTCAAGTGACCTTGTGTGCAGCTAATATCCAGGGGGAGAGGGGGGTTGTTAATCCGCCTCTAAGACTCGCGCCGCGAAAAGGTGAAAATGATTAGATTGAACACAGTCTAATTGAATTGAAGCGTATGTTATCAAGCGGGATGTCTAAATGGCGTGTGGCACAACGATATTTGTTATGGCACGCAGGTCAGGGAAAAAACGTACAAAAGGCAGGCCGCAAAGACGGAGGAAAAAAGAAAAAGGTGTCACTCAGAGAATATAAAGAGTTTCTCTCTAGGTTGAACAATGCTCTAGAAAAAAAAAGTGAAAAGAGAAAAAGATAAGAAGAAGAAACCAATAAAGAGAGAGCATTAAAACATCAAAGGACCTGAGACCCTTTCAGAGAAACGCGCAGCACTTGACACTGGCTGCCATTTGGCAGCTCAACTGTCTCTGATGGATATGCAGAGCTATTCCCCTTTGTTCCACTCTATTGACCACGGGCCAATAGTTACTCCACAGACAATTGTTTTTTCAATGGCTATGGCTATTCAAAATGGTCTGGGACCCTAGGCTAATGCCCCCAGCGCGGGAAAAAAAGGCCTTAAACGTGTTCACCTTTAGATTTCTCCGGAGCGCTGCCTCGGGAACCTTCCCAAACGGTGCCCGATGATTTAACGTGATTGAACGCACAGATTAGAGACGCCCCCACCCCGTGTTCCATTAAGAGTCTAATCTTTAGCGAGGAGATATATCTTTATTTGAGGCCTCCGCGACGGTAACGGCGGGGGACGGTCGTTAAAAGTGGGGGCGCGCGGGGAGGCCGCGAGGTCCGAGCCCGCCTGCCTGATCGGCGCAGGATAATGGCCGTTTAATGCAGTCCCAGTTCCCACGGCCATTACACGGGCCCCTCCGTCCCCCTTCGGTGAGGCGCACAAAAGTGGTTTGGTTTGGTGGGGAGGGAGGCGGGAGCTGGAAGGTAGAGAGCACTCCATAAAGTGAGACGCAAAGCTGGTGTGGCACGACATAAAAAGAGCTCAACCATGGTGAGCACACGCCCACACAGACAAATGATAACGACATAAACCGACACAAACAACTGAGGATTAGTCATGGGGGGGCTACAGCATGCCTCTCTGTCTTTTGCGTACCGTTACAACAACGGCGTCATGTCCGTGCTATAAATGATTATGATTGCTATTTGTACGTGTAATATATGATTACTCCAATCCTTTTTTTTCCTGTCAACAAAATGAGACCATTACGCATACACAATGGTTGACTGGCCTAGGATCGATGAACAACATGCAGATATGAGAGGCAGCTCAATGGACGCAGGACGAATCCTAAATGAAAACGTAATAGGCGGTGTTTCATGTTGACAACGTGTAACAACAAGTGTTGTTGGGGGCCGTAATGTGAAAGAGGGTGGGCGCGGGGGAAGGGGTTGTGTCAATATATCTCCTGTTTAGTGAGGCTTTTGTCTAGTCTCGGGGGTAAACAAAAGCCTACCTGCCAGACTAGATCTCTTCCCTCTCCCAGTCAATGTGGGCAAACATTTGGCTCTACTGCGGACAGCAGTTTGGGTGGTGGTGGTGGGGGGGGGGGGGGGGGTGAGAGACCCACTCCAACAGATGGTTAGCAGCCATAGCCATTCATTTCTCTACTCCATCCATGCCTGAAGTTGCAAAGGGCTAGGGTTCACATTCAAATGATGTTTCTCGGCGCGGCACACAATGCAACCCACTCACAGAGCCGCGTACCATCTGCTACAGCACCACTGTAAATGTAAATCATTACCCAGAGTATTTATTTGGTTAACAAACACACTTCCCTTTTCCTTCTGTTTTTTCCCCTCGTCTTCACGGGTGCGCTGTGCTAGTGTGTGTGTGGTCTGTGGAAGAAGATACGTGTTCCATATATTCACTCACTGTTTGAACGTTTAGTCTCGGTTGTGCATATAAAGAAAATAAATCAAATGTGTACATGACCTACAGTAGCCCTGAAGGAGAGTTTAAGCATTCATTCCGCCAGGGAGGCGCAACAACAAGCATCAGGGTCCGGCAGTGCTGGCAGATCAAAGAGATAAGCTAGCAACTCTTAACCTCCGGGCTGATCTCCTCCTGCATGAGAATGCGAGGCAACCGTCTTTTGTTCAGAACACGAGCCTACACACAAGCCCCTTGGGCTGCTTACAGGCACACTAAGTGTCACCGGGGACGCATCGGTTTGACTGCGATGGAGCTACTCGGTCTTCTTTCAGCAGTCGTAACACTGAGTCATCCCCACATGCACCACTGGAAGCGATGGAGCTCAATTGTTGATATGAAGCAAATACACATGCAGAGCATTTGTAGATAAAATAATACCTAATTATACTCCATTGGGAGCCTTTTGTGAGTGTTTTGTCTCTTTCTTCCCACCATAGCACTGACCTTTAGCCATATCCTTTTGTATACAGCACGTATCAAGCAGCTATTAAGTACAAGCAAACGAAGTGGCTCACTTTGGTTCAGTTAAATATGGCAGAGTATAAAGTCATTATTGTGGACTACATCTGTAATGAAAAATGTGTCATTTTCTTAATGCGGCATTTGTAATTAATGTTTCTCATTCGAGGAAGAAAAAAAAAATGACAACCCTGCTGAAAGTAATCTGGGTTGCCTATCGTTTGACCTTGGCAACAATAAACACAGATGATTCAGTGAAATGGCTTTGCCCGGGGCAGAGTCTACTTCAGGTATCATGTGTAAACAGAGACTCACAGACAACCCAGTCAGCCGTCATTTCTCCTGCTCTCTCTCTATCTCTCTCTCTCTCTCTCCCTCCCTCCCTCCATCCTTCCCTCCCTCCAAAACACAGCCCATAGAGGTTTCGGTTCTACGACACAAAATAAACAAAGCAGGCGATACCTGCGCCAACTGCTCAGTGACATCACCGCCCCTATCCCCGATACGTGGTGGCATATCAACTGTCCCTAAAGTTCAGTCAAAACAAGAGGGCGAGAGAAAGAGAGGGGCGGAAAGTGAAAGTCAAACAATCCCCCCCCCCCCGCCCCCTCTCCTACCTCATTACGTACGGAGGATTGGTTGTGGTCCCCAACAGAAACTTTAAAGGGAGAAGCTCAAAGAGAGAGCACCTTTCAAACCTGAGAGCGAGTATCATAAGCTCATAACTTCTCACTGTGACACGGTGGGCACTTCAACAACAACACATTAGCCGATACCTTCTAAGCAAAGTTCTGTCGGGGCACTTAACATTGCCTGGGCAATCACTCAAAAAGAGCACCCTATTCCCTTAAATGCCCCTCGGAGCCAGCGCACAATGATGAGCTGCGGTTATTGTTCAATAATGCAAAGGTAACCCCCTGGCTTTAAATCTCTTTAAAGTCAGCCACTGGACGTCTTAATAGAAGAGCTGCTGATCAATAAATAAGAACAGGGGGCCGTGGGCTGGCTGGGAATTGATGCATTCATCGCGGAGGCAGTCCAAGGCTGGAACCGTCCAGGCCAAGGGGACGTTATATAAATGTAAGTTGGGTGGCTTCAGGGAGGGGGCACCGAAGAAGAGAGGGAGGGAAAGTTGGACGGAGAGAAGGAGAGAAAGAGGTGGAGGGAGCAGACTAGGCATGGATCAAGGGGCTGTTATATAAACCTAAGTTGGGAGCTTTCAATGGAGTACCGAGGAAGGGAAGGAGGGAGGGAGGGAAGATGATGGAGGGAGGGAGGAAGGGAGCTCGAGGGGTAGGGAGAGAGGGGAGAGAAGGAGGGAGCAGACAGTCTGAGTGACATGCTGTGGCTCAGTCACTGTAAGAGGAGATTACAGCACTCAGGATATTAAAGGGAAGGGGAGAGGCGACCTAGCACAGGCAAAGGCCTACACCTACAGTGGAAACCGGAGTAGTGGAGCCGGGTGACGAGAAAAGGCTGCGAGCGCAAACTCGACCGAGAGCTCATCACCATTTCATGAATAGCAGCGGGCTTTCTTCATGAAGTATACATGTTGAAATGATAAACGTCGTTATTTGACCCAGTATCATGAAGCTATGGAGGGACAAAGAACAGCAATGGCACACTAATACATCATTAGCAATAGAAATGCAGGGGGAAATACACTGGGTCTCTGTTGCCGACACATGGAGATTAAGAGGATTACTACAGTACTTGAAGAACTCTGTATCTCTAATTTATCACTATTGACAGCAATTTCCCTGAACATCTGTGAGGGGTAGAGCAATGTGTGTATAGGGCACAGGATTAAAGCATGTCTGTAGCCTGGGATGTGTGTGTACACTGAGATAGTGGACCTGTAGTACCTTGTGCTTTCCTTAGCGTGAACTCGACTCAAATCCAGCTTGAAATGCATGTAAAGTCCTGGGCCAAAATAAAAAAGTGCTGAGAAAGAGGCTGGCCATGGAGAATCATGCATGACAAATCCTCCCTCCTCCTGCCATCTGTTAGCTGGTCCGCAACTAAAGATAACTCTTGAAAAAAGCGAAATATGGAACATTTCCATGTGATAAAAAAAAAAAGTTTAATTTTATTGAAAAACGTAAACAGCTTATCCTAAAAATGTATTATTTTGCTCTACTAGAGTGGGAAATCTATTCGCAGGGTAACACCGTATAGCATGCTACCTGCACTGCTTTCTAAATGATAACCAACAACCATGACATTATTACAGGTTATAGATTTACACGGAATGAAAAATCAATCTATAACGTGCATAATGTGAAGTACCCTTCAGAAAGCAGCAGAAGGTAATGTGACTGACACACGGACCAAGCTGACCTTTTTCATGAAGAACACATTTCCGTTCTGTGCGTTACTGTTTTTAGGATTTTTTTTCTGGCTGATGCCTGTCCCATCTCTCCAGCGCTCACATGCAGCGGCCGTCTTAAGGGAGTACTAGAATGCTAATTAGATAGCCTGGTCAACACTGATTGGCTTAGTGGGTTAACGATTTCACAACAACACGTCCTGGTGTGCTGCCCACACCACTCATTTGCATGCTAGTATTCTCTGTGGATGTGTGGAAGTGAGAGTTGGAAAACTATGTTGGTTTCAGGCAGAAAGCAGTGACCCCACAGGATTCAACTCATCTGTCAGCCCTCGAACAGAAACAGGACTGTTTGACCAGCGGCTTATTAGACCACAAAAAGTCCCCAAAAAACACAATCAATATTTGATGACATTCACTTGTGATATTTCTAAGACAGCTCGACTGTTCCTTTCCTTTTTACTGAGAGGTGGGTCTCTGTAGATGTCTTGAAAGAGCCTCATGTTGTGCATAATCTTACATTTTTAAAAATGTGTTGGGATGAAGTTAAGACCGAGCTAGTCATCATCAAAGGGCATTTCTAATTGTTTGGGGGTGGGAGGGTGGGGGGCATAAACAGGTCAGTCGGGGGGGCACTGTGTGCACACAAGTGTGACAGTTCTGGAAGAAAACATCAACACAATTTTTTGTATTCATCCACATCGTCCGAGGGAGGAGAGCTTCCAATCCATTAACATGGAGCAGGGGGAATTCACACTGCAGCTGGAGCGGGACGGAGCTGGAAGCTCTCTCTGCTATCAATTAACAGGCGCATTTAGTATGTGTCAGACTAGGCAGCCACACAGGGACCCCCTGACAAATGTCATCCTAATGCTGAAACTCATTGTCAGGCCAGGTCATCCTTTAAAGGGCATTTGGATGGCCATCAATAGCCGGGGTCTGTTATTGTATTTGCACGTTATGCACACAACAATAGGCATACTATTTCCTTATTCCACGTATTATCCCTTTATTTGTGGATTGCTGTTCTCCCAGTTAGGAACAGTGAAGACATCAAACAATTCACATGGATATTATTCAAAGGTTTCTGCTTGGTAGCTGAAAGTAAACATTTTCCAATCCACATTCCCAGAAAAGACTGCAAAGTCATCTACAGTATGTGCCCTTGGAAATGTGAAACCAAAAGTCCACAAATAAATCAACAGTGATAAAAGGGTCAGCCAATAAATGTGATATTAATATGTCCACTCTCAACACAGAAACAAGGATATGACTTCATACAGGGGAATTTAGTGTTTTCAGAAAAACACTTCTATATTGGAAATGAGCACTGACCCCAACTAAACCCCCACCCCCCACCCCACCACCCTCCGCTTTCATGGGCTTTCTGATCACAAACCGAGCTATGAAATCCCGTGGTTCTGGGCAGAAATCTCGACACACAGGACTGAACGATTTCCTTAACCATGACCACACACACACACACATACACCATTGGAATGCCGGCCACATCTCAGGGTTCTGTGTTTCGCATTCTGCTGCATGTGCTCCCCAGCTGTGATTGACTATTGACTTTCCCACCGCTCACTGAAACTCTAACACACACTCCCCGCTTGCTCTTTCTTATAGCATAGTCAGGGGTAAGCATGCTTACCTGTATCATCACTCAAAAGCCTCCATCAAGTACTCAAAAATGTTCCTACTATTTATGATTGGAATGAACAAGGCTTGCTATTATATTCAGTTTTTTCTTAGACTATAAATAGAAACTGAAATAATAGAATCCAAAGAAAATTGCCTGGACGATACAGTCCACATTGTTTTAACAATAATGGCATTTCACTCAAATGTATTTGAGTGAATTATGCGTTGCTAAAATGCAGTCGAAAAGCTCTTGATATTTTGAAAATGTCAGCCGCTGTCATTTCAGCTATTGTCTGATAGCGAGTAAATATCCAGTAGTATGTGGTCAAGCAGTTTATGTTGTATTTGTATATATCTGAGGAAATTCCTTTTTGAATAGATGCAATCTCGATTTCCTGGTCACCTGTGACATCATAGGTGCAGGTCAGTGAACTCTACAACCTTGAACAGTGAACCCTACACTTACACATTGTAAACCATCTCAATATAGGAAAAAAAAAGCATTTGCCTCATTGGAAGTAGATGGAATTATTAGTTAAGTTATAGTTCCCAAATACGGCAAAGAAGCCTGAAAAAGCATACAACATAACTCCAACCAATTCAGCTCCTGCATGAGATTAAATTGTCCTTTCAATTCCGCCAAATGCGGCTGGCGTGGAGACAGGAATTGGAAACCACAAAGCTGCAGCACGTGAAGGCCGAGGAGGGTGCGTCTGAAACATGAGCCGATTGGTTGGAGTTACCTCAGTCTCCAGTGGTCTCTAAACATCTATTGACATAAAGAAACCCAGTGCCCGAGGTCAGTCTCATACAAACAATGTTCGGTTTTATAGTTTTATAGTTTTTAATACTGATTGGCGGAGGAAAAAATAAGGAGAACATTTGGGAGCAGGGGAAAGGCAATGTCCAAGTACTCTCGCACCACGTTGTGAAGTAATTGGGCTGATGTCTGTGAAAACAACCTAGTGGGTGGGCTTGAGGGTGAGGAAAGGAGCCCATGGTTTCCCAAAGGTCCACTGGGTGGTGAACACCATATAGAAGGCCCCGCCACGTCGAGTACAATAGACCAGTAGCTATTATCGGAAAAAAAGAAAAGAAAAACCTGAATTGCACACGATTTAACTCATACATGCTATGTCAAAAGACAGGGGTAAAAGAAGTTATCTTTATACATTTAAAAGGACGCATGAAAGAACACTCGAGAGAGTTGCAAGGGAGTGCAGATAATTGGGAGTTCAAGGCAATTTCAGAACATCTACATTCTACCGCGACTGCACCACCAACAGCCTCTGCCATTAACCGCTATCAAGCCAGCACAGTAATTACCCTCTGTGTTCAGTTATATTCTGTAGTTAAACCTCAGTCTATGTCGATGCTAAACCCGTGGGATGCATACTAAAAGCATAGTTGGGGCTATACATCTTGCAAAGGCTCTTAAAACAAAGCCTGAGAGAAGAACATGACTTTTGGCTTGTTAGCTTTGATGAGCATGAGACCAAAAAAAAGAAAACAAAAGAAGATATAATTAACTATGGCTGACAACATGGCTGCCAAATCATGATAGCATATTACTATTGATCAGAGACTCCCAGGCAAGAGAAGGGGTTCGAATAGAGTCTCAACCACAACAATTAGGTTGTATTGAAATCTCTGTCAGTCACTGGCCAAGGAGCAGTCAATGGAAAAGGCAGGCGGTGGTTTTCAGGAAAAGTAGAAAAGAACAAAAAAAAACTGCGATTAGAATGCGGAGCCATTAAGCTGTCTCATAGGATAGCAGCATCTCTTCCAGAGCAGCTGATGCTCCGGGAGTCAACCTCAAGCTCTCTCACCGCACAAACAAAAACTTTCACTCCTCAGATGAAATGGTTCACGTGGGTGCTTTGCGCTCTGACATTAACACCGTTTGAAGTTTGCTGACACCAGCTTGTTTTTGCACTAACTCCTCGCCCCCGGCTCACAGACACAAAGGCCTCAGCCCTTGGGAGGCCCCCGAAGTCCAAGCCACTGGTAACTATATGAAGTAGGAAAACATTCTCTGGGGTTTTTTGTCTTTCTTTTTTCTGGAGGGGTTTCTTTGGAGTAACTACCTCCCTTTGCCCTTCCCGGCTGTGTCTTTCGTGTAGGCTGTTCGTCGTTTGACAGGATTGACAAGCTCCCTGGCAGAGCTGATTAAAAGCTTTAAGGTCAGAGAAGTGGGAGCGATATCGAGCGAACACCTGTCTACTCGCTGTGAGCCGGCCCCTACAGGGCGTGTCCTCAGCCGGGGCCAGGATCAATGGCTCCATTAAGCTCCGCCACAGTGGACTCCCAGCAGATAGCACCGCTGCTGGTTCAGCTCGCAAATAACCTTTCACCTAGGACTTCCTCCTTTAACAAGTCCCCCAATGTTTGCATGAAGGTGTGTCTATAGAACAACGCTACTTTATCTATGCTTACTCGTGGGGGAAAGAAATATAAAACTAAATGTCTTTATATGCTGAACTTGTGTGAAAAGCACAACAAACAGCAAAACCAAGGCAAAGCTGACCTAAAACATAAAGTAGACATATACGTAATTGTGCCATGTTCAGCAGAATTTATTAGAGAAGCTGAAATAACTTGCCAGAGTAGGAATGAAGATAGTGAAGGTTTCCAGTACTTTAGTTCAAGCCTATTTCCTTCAAAGTTAGTTGTATATCAGAGTTTTTGGATGCCTTGGTCACACTGTTTGTCCCCTCTGCAATTGGTTTTCTTCTCAGGAAAAAGAGAATCTGAGGTGCCGCGACATCTGGTGCTATTCTATCATACTCTGAGTGGGTAATCCACAAATGGACGTTTCAATTTACGTCTGCAGGAGTTTTAGATGATAGTGCAGCTACCTGTTCCAGAAGATAGCTCAGCCAACTTCGTTCCTGATTACAGATCCCAAACTGTTCACAGTTCCACAACCCTAAGAAATATTGTTCGATTCTTTTTCCTTTTTTTTCTATTATTTTGACATTTCAATCTCGCAATCATCTCCAAAAATGAAATTAATTCCTTACAGCATTTTTTTAAGGGGGAGGAGAAGGCGCGGTGAAGGGATCAATTCCACCCAAAATACCTCTAAGCGTGTTCTGCACCTCTCATCCTCCATCATCATCATCATCATCATCATCATCATCATCCTACAGTGTGTATCTCTAGTTTCACAGGGTGTTTGGAGATCCTCTCCCACACAATGCAGTAGTCGAACCGGTCTTCTGCGATATGACTCAGAGCTAGAGCAGAGAAGTGTATTGTGCAGTGGCTGTAATACAGGAGGAAGACCTTGGTGCAATATCCCCTTCACATGCAGTACAGAGTAGCATGCTGCGCTTTGCTACTCGGTGCTCATGTGCTGCTTTTGACCCTGTTCGATGGTTTTGTATACTGTGGAGAGCAAATGTTTTCCCTTAGTTTTTTTTTCTCCCATTATTCTATGTTTTATTGAAAGAAACACCGTACACATTTCAAACCCCGTACCCCGCCTCTCACCCCATGTCAGCTGGGATAGGCTCCAGCCCCCCTGCGACCCTGCAGAGGATAAGCGGGATAGCAAATGGATGGCTGGATGAATGACAGCTTGGGAATAAAATAAATACATTTTGACATATTGTAAAAAAATAAATATATATATATATATATATATATATATTAAATATTGAATCAAATAATATTAAAATATAATATTTTTACAATGAAGACGTATATGTTTATTATAGTTAATAATTTGTTAAAAAAGGATTTACTATTCTTCGTTGTTCATTTTTCCACTCTGTCATGGCTTGCATACAGCTACTAAACCGATAAGTATGTACAAGAACATCCTGCAGTCAAAAAGCCCTGTTGATGTCATCATCACTCTTCGTTTCCAGTTTGAGGCTATGATTAGGTGTTACAGTGGTGAGGTGTGAGAAGTGAGCTAACACTTACCTAGCAGAGTCTTAGCACTAAGGTGCGAAAACAAGGCTCGCTCCAAATAGCGTTCGAGGCCTTGGCGATATATTATCACATCGTCATGTGGTTACAAAGCGACTTAATTAACATCGCAATCAACACCAATCATCGAGTTTAATTTCATTTGCATTGTTAACCGTTTTTCTTTTGCACAACAAAAATCTATAACAATCAACGTACACGATGAAATTGATATCCTGTCGTGTGTGTTTCTATAATGTTAAGTCAGCCCTCAAGTGACACACTTCAGCGGTAGGATGCCATGGAGCTGGCAGCTCTAGACTGTTATGGGTTGGTCCATGACAGATCCAACGAGTGGGAATTTGCATCATGAATGAATCTATGATTGTAATGAGATGCCTCTCCAGTATCATAGTGCATGTTTTTGATGCTGCACCTGCAGCTGCATAAGACATTGTTTGGTGTTAATGACATGCAACATATGAGACAGAGATATAAATACATGATTGGGTTGGAATTACCTCAGTTCCTTTCTCCATTAGGACTAGTTTTGTGCTGCTTTTAGATGACACTGCATTTAATTACTGACCAATATAGAAAAAAACTTATCCGGGATTGTGTGTGTATTTATATTGTGTTCCCAAGTGAATTTATTGAATCTATACGGAACAGGTTATTTTCACTGCAGTAAAATATTAACAGCAGTTAGTGCAAAGGCAGGCATCCGGGGTAAACCCCAACAAACATAATCTTGGTCAATTATGTACACAAAAACTTAATTAATACTGAAAAAGGAATATGTCCCTAAACCACAATTTCTTGCTTGGTAGGCGTATTCCTTGCAGAATATTTCAAAGCAAGAGTGGTTTATTTATAAACTCGCTTAGTGCCGTTAATATGAATGTTTCACTTTAGCTGCAAACAGAGACGTCACCATTAACGCATTTAACTCAACTGATTTTTTTTATTTTCCTAAACAATGATCAAAGGTAACAGCTTTCTGGGAGGTGAAAACATCAATGTTGCCTTGCAATTACAATGCACTGTGCTCATAGTCCCAGAGCAGACCGCTATTTTGGCAATTATCATGTCTGCTATAGTATTGCTAGACTTTGTTATCCCTCTTTACTCTTGCTGTTGTGCAGAAAGAGAGAGAGAGAGAGAGAGAGAGAGAGAGAGAGATTGAACAAATAAAACGATTTAATAATTAATGTGGCCATTTCAGAGCTACAAGCCGTATTCACTCGGCTGCACTAAAGCCAACCTTGTCGTGACCTAGTTAGGAGATTTCCGGATGACAGCCTTGCCTACTCTCCATCCCTGATCCCAGCCTAGCATGAAGAGACAGCTACGCAGAGGAGCAGCATTTGCACAGGGATCTTTATCACCAGTGCTGTGTGTGGAGGGGAAATGGGGTCTAAGGGATGGGTGGCTCCTGCACCCCTAGTGTTGGGCTGATACGGGAGAGTGAGGAGCGGCTCGTGTGTCAGTATGTGGGTTTAGCTCTGGTTGACTAGACAGCTGGCTGGCTGGCTGGATAGCAAGCAGGCTGGGGAGAGTGGAGGGGTACTCCTGTATCAGTATGTGGGTTTAGCTCTGGTTGGCTGGATGGCTGGCTGGATAGCAAGCAGGCTGGGGAGAGGGAAGGGCAACTCCTGTGTCAGTATGTGGGTTTAGCTCGGGCTGGCTGGCTGGCTGGCTGGTGGGGGTGGTTCTGTGTTGTTAATTTTGATGCCACTCCCCCGCAGAGCGAGCAGGCCTGGGCAAGCCGAGGTGACACTCCCCCCCCCCCTCTCCCCTCCTCCCCTCAGCCTCCTCCTCCTCCCCTATCCTCTCCTCCCCTAGTTCCCACAGCTGAGCTGGCTCGACTGTGCTTGGCTGGCGGACTGTGACGAGACACGGCTCCAAGGTTGTTTGTGCTGCATTTCGGCCACGCGGGCTGGTCTAGAGGCAGAGAGCGAAACACTGCTGCTCTCCGCTGATGGCTCTCAGCCCCCCCTTCATATATATTGCCGGCCGTTCGGCCGTACTCTGCGACACACCCCACCGAGCACCTGAAGAATCCCCTCTGTCTGAGGGCCAGAGTTGTAGTCCGGGTGAGCGAGCGGCCTCTGTTCGGATAAGAGCAGGGAGGAGCACGGAGCGCGTCACCCGGCAGGCAGAGACACGGTTTCCGCGGCACACCCCTCCAATGAGTCAATACTCTCTGATGCTAGACTTCACGAGCTGACGGCAGCCTAACCGCTTTACAAATGACTCAACCAACAAACAAGGAGCGAGACTCTTTGTGTGTGTGTGTGTGTGTGTGTGTGTGTGTGTGAGAGTACGTGCGCCCGTAAAAGTGTGTGCTAATCAATCCTTTTCACATGTGTGTGTGTGTGTGTCCTGCTCTTTGTGCCTGTGTGTGTCAGTCCTCCAAGGAGCTGTGAAGGCACCAATGTGCAGTTCAAAGCCTGAGTGGTCGTTATTTTGTTGTGGTTCATTTAAATCAGCAGAATGCACGTAAACCCGGCTCTCTGTCACTGTGTTTGAGGGTCCGCTCCTAGGCTGGCCTCCTGCCTGCATACGTGCTGAAACAGGCTGAAACACTGCATACGCTCTCACCCTCACGGGGTCATACAGGGGGCTGGAGCTACAGCAAATCAATGAGCCCATTGTGCATTTTACAGGCAGATAAAAAAAAAAAACATCTTTGAAAAAAATTGTGAGAACAAGTTAAAGGGAGAGAGAGAGAGAGAGAACAAAAAAGAGAAAACAAGAGAAAGAACGAGAGAGAGAGAGAAAGAGAGAGAGAGAGAGAGAGAGAGAGAGACACCATCGGTACTTACAGTGTTACATGCGGGAAGAAAGTAGAAAAACAAGCACACCTCAGATGTGAAAATCATCTCACCTCAGTAGTGGCCATTTTGTTTGTGTCATTATATTTCCTCATTAGATGAGCTCAGTTAGGGATAAAAGTCAGGTTTCAGGGGTAGAGTAGCTACCACATACACACATTGCACTCTCAGATCGCTTCTTTTCATTGAAATGTCCTTTCCTGAACCTTTTAGGCCACTGCCTTGTTGGTTGCAAATTAGACATGCTTTTTATCCATTTAATTTGTGTTCGTGAGTGCACCATCAACAGCCCTCATTTGACCTTGATTTGGCCGACCTTCTCATTTCTCTCTCGACGGAGTGTGCTCTAACCTAGACTGGATGCTAATTATGGGTCACCGATAAAACGAAAACAGTGAGAGAGGGCCGCATTTGAATTCCGACACAACATTCTCTTCAGCACAACAATCCTTCGCCGCCCTCTGCATTAATGAAACGGCGAGCATGCCAAATTGTCCGTGTGTCGGTGTGTGTGTTTTAACCCCTTCTCTGCCTCGACAAGATTATCCCTTGTCGACCTTCCAGGGGGCGGTCACCCTGAGCGGTCGGTATTGACCCACAGAGGAGCCACAATGAGCCCTGACAGGAGAACACGATGACCGCAGCCAAGGCAAGCAAACGGCCATGTAGACAAAAGACCGGCCCATATCATGCCACTCCACCCTCCAACCTCCTCGTTTTTCACTCCCGGAGTTTAGTCAAGCCCAGCTCAGTTCAGAGCACATCAGCGGTGAGCCGTGTGACAATAAGAATAGTAATCGTGGTCGATGTGATACACCATCACCATTTCATTTTGAGCCTCCGGCGGAGTATCACACGCTTCTTGTCGGGGAGGTGAAATGCATCTGTCACCTAGAGCACACGCAGCCATTTGTGGCTTGGGTTTCACACTGTAAAGAGAGAGGTGATATGCAGCACGTTCACAAAGAAAGAGAAGGTAAGGTGTGTGTGTGGGGGGGGGGGGGG
>JAVQIZ010049903.1:0-32697 GCA_036023535.2 Galaxias brevipinnis
ACAGACAGACACACAGACAGACAGACAGACAGACAGACACCCTCACCTTGCTCCTCAGTGACGGCCCACACCATCAGGTCCACACAGGCAGCGTTGGCCTGGCAGCGCAGCTTCAGAGGGCTCAGTTCACTGTGGAGGTACTCAACATCATGGAGGATCCTCTGGAGCTCAGACTGACTGCTACTGAACTGCTCCAGGACAAAGTCATGGACCTCCTTCACGTAGCCTGTCTGGAGTTCTGACACACAAAGGAAAGGGTCACATCAATGACAATTTGAAGAGAAAAGCCACAGACTCAGTTTAAGAAGCAATACATTTATCAAATTACAAAGGTGTTTATACACAGTCCTATCCACTACAACATGTCCGTGACAAGCAGATGAAGTGAAGTTCCCTTACCTTTCAGGTTGTACAGGGTGTCTCTTAGCATTTTAAATATGGCCACATACAGAGGATCGCTGAAGGTCTTATAGTATAGGTGGATCCCAGGGTTAAGCTACAGGAGAACGCCACATCACAGAGACTATAGTACTCCAAAATGGCTGTAATATGAATTTAAAAGATATATCTATGTGAATTTAAACATACTTCCAAAACTTCCATCAAGATGTCGTCCAATAGTTTCAAAAACGAATCTGACACATACGCTTCCACCTGGAAAAAAAGTCTTAATTTAAGGTGTGGCTGTAAGAAATATGATAAACAAACAATTTTATATAATGTGGCTCTGTGTTAAAATATGAACTGTATTGTGAAGTTTCCATGTTGATCTTGTGGGCACTGACCATTTGCAGAAGCTGCCGGAGGGTGTCCAAAGGAAGCTCAAACTCTCCGTTGCTACTCCCTGTGAACAGAGGAGACACAGAGAAACTGGAGCTGATGGTGGAGAAGTAGTACTCTGGGTCCACTGCACTGCCATCAGGGAGGTAAGAGCCTGAATGCAGGGAAAGAGTAGACAGTCAAAACTTTGGGTTCTTTTGTCAGATGACAGCCAAAAAGCCAATATACTGCAAGTGGTACCTTCAAAATACTGTGTTGCAGGGTCAGTAGCTGGAGAGCTGGGGGTCAGGTCTGCTCTCTCTGGACTGGCCTGCAGACACACAAACAAACAACTCTCCAGAACCTCTTCTGAGCTAGTGTTGCAGGGCAGACAGATGCTGTCAATCAGGATGTATGAGATGATCGGTCAGCCAATGAAGAAATTACTTCTTACGTGCAGGACTAGAAACAGCAGTAATACCTGTTGAGAAACACTGGACACAGAGGAACATTTCCTTCGCAGAGTGTCTCCATGACACACAGAAAGCAGAGAGGTGGGCATGATGGAGCGGAAGTCGTTGAAAGAGCGTCGCCGGGATGTATCTGGGTCCGTCTCTGTGGACAACGGCGCGGGAACGGGTCGAAGGAAAAGCTTGGACAGCAGTGGCTCCTCTGTGCTGCCATAACGACCAAATGCCCGGGCCACGCCCAACAAGCAGGGAATTGTGTACCTGCACAGATACTCTACAACAAAGAAGCCAGAGAGGCAACTAGTTACTTAAGTTTGATAGGGGAAAGACAGAACACATAGGTGTAATTCAATCTGATGAAGAGCAAAAGCTACATAACCCATTTATAGACTAGTGTTTTTTGATAATGGTGTTACCTTTATCATGGTCCTCCGGAGTTTGGCAAGTTTCCTGAAACACCTGCATGATGTCCATGACGGCCTCCAGAATCTGACATAGAAGGGCAGATGTAATAATATGCAAGCGCATGTTTTAGGTAGAACCCGAACAATTTATCATAACGATTAGGGCTGCACTTAACGATTCACCTTAATTTCCTGATTACTAACTATTGTTTTTTTCGATTAGTCAACTAATCTAACAATCATTTAAAAGACTAGGCTTGTACTCGATTAATATAACATCTTTAATCATTAGACCTTATTTGTTTACTTTTTATCTATTAACTTCACTGTAAGGTTTCTCAAGCCTATGTATTGGTTTTAAATACAATTAAATATTAAATATATATAATATTAAGTATGTCAAAATGTATTATAAAATAACAAAACATGTGAATCCCTTGACACAAACGATGTCAACCCACCCCAGTTTTATTGCGTTAGAGTAGCCAACTGATAGTCCATAACAGGTTTCGCTCGTTCCATTGCAGTTACAGAAACTTGGTTCTCGTCAAGGCAACCGGCAGGCAAACAGTTAGGCCACCTGGCCTGGAGTAAGACTCGACAACATAGCGAAAGTCCTCTAATCGAGTCTAACATTGTAATAAAGCAGCGGCTAGTGGTCATAAATGTACACACACATAACAAATTGCAACTTGTTTATCAAAACTATTTTATTAGAATTAAAGTATTATATAACAAAGTAACCAGCCTGACTTGAATGAGTTTAAACCTATAGCGCTACCACACCGGCGATGGTGTCATGCCGCATTTACAGCTACAAATACAACAGAAATCTACCAAGTGCAACCAACACAAAAAGTGTTTTCCATGAAGACACCCATCAGAGTTTTGTCAAGAGCTGGAGGCGGCACAAAATTTAACGGAGTCGGCCAGTTTGAAAATCTCCATGCAGGAAAAACCCTGACTGCATCATGTTTTCCATGGGAATCTTTGACTTAATTGCGATGCGTCGACGCACGTGAGGCAAATCAACGTATTTTCGAAATCAAACAGATATGACGAGTCGGCTAAGTCCCTAGTAACGATATTTGCCAATCAGAGATATATTGGTGAAACTCCGGGCCAAATAAAAAATAAATATAAAATGTTTTATATCCGTTAATTAACCAATCAATTTTAAAATGTTTGGGCCAAAAGGAAAACATCTGCATAAAATATTAGAACAGACGTTGTGGCTTCTTCCTGAGCTGTATTTTTAAGCAGTTGTCTGTTTGTAACACGCTTTTCCATATATAATGAACTACACTTCAGGTGATGTGTTCGTTAGGGGTGGCTGTGGCTCAGGAGGTACAGTGGGTTGTCCACTGATCCTAGGGTTAGCGATTCGATCCCCAGCTCCTCCTGTCCATGTGTCGAAGTGTCCATGAACAAGCCACTGAACCCTGAGGTGCTCCCGATGTAGAGACATGAAGCGCCTTGCGTGGCAGCTCTGCCATCATCGGTGTGTGTGTGAGTGTGTGTGTGGGTGAATGAGAGGCAACATTGTAAAGTGCTTTGTTCCATTCCGGTTGAAAAGCGCTATATAAATGCAGTCCATTTTACCATTTAGCTTAATCCAGCCTTTATTTTAGTCATAGACAGAATAGAATGTCTATAATTTAAAGTTCATACATAAATATACTTAAGTGCTTGTATATGTATCCTGTATATATATATGTAAGTGCTCATAGGAGGATTCTCTGGATTGGTAGCAGCTTTAGTTTGCTCTGTTGGAAGCCCAGCATTTACTGCCGGCCTATTTCAGTCAGCCTCCAACCATAGACACAGATTGGTTGATAGGCCTCTTTAAGATGTTGGTTTTAGTCTTCACCAAAACACTCTAGATGAGGCCATGGGCATCTGGAAGAGTCTCCACGACCCTGCCCTTTAGCCAGGAATTCTGTATTTGATGCAGCCATTTCCCTCTTTCTTGCATTATTGGAAAATACCCCCACACTTATATTTTCCTAAACTGTTCCGCAAGATATGGCACCTGCTTCCAACACACCACCGTGGTGAACCCCGCATGGGGAGTTAAAGGTCCATTTTTCCCCCAGAGTTGGATAGTGTCTGTAATTTTATTGTGTTTTGGCCCCTCAAGGGCCTCCTTCAATTCTCTTTGTGTGCCAATAAAGTTGGTCCCATGGTTGGTCCTCATGCTTGTGACAGTACCTCGACTACAGATAAAGCCTTCTAATGGTATTTATACATGAGTCCGTATCGAGTGAGCAGGTTACTTCTAAATGAACCGCACGGGTCACCAAACAGGTGAAAATTACACCATATCTTTTCGGTCAGCCAGTAGTGCTGCCGGAGTTTGGAAAGCATGTGATTCCTTCCCAAGTGAACCCACCAATGAATGTGTTCGTCAGGTCTGGCCCTTGAAGCAGCTCACTATTGAGAGAAACGCCCTGAAATTCTGAGGTACAGACGAATATCCCTCCCATTTTCTTTTGTTTATGATATACTCCATGACGTTTAGACTTTTTGTATGTCATGGTCCTGAAGACAATTTCTGTGTACTCCTTCCTGTTGCATTCAGTCTCCCCATAAGATTTTCTGTACAGAAAGTCGCTAAACTCCCAGGATCGAGGAAAACGGAAGCCTGGACAATCTGGCTTCCTTTTGCCAGTTTCACCTGTACTGGCACGATTGCTAGGGTGCAATCTTTTCCGGCCCCACTACGTTGGCAAGGTCCTAGGGAAACTAGGGCACTGCTCACTGTAGTTTCAACTGAGGCTGTCGTCCGGGGATATCTTGTTTTTGTGTGACTGCTGCCTCGTTTGTTCTCTCTCCATGATCCTCTTGGCCCCGAAAATCATCTACGTTGTAAGAGTGTTGGATATTTGAAGTGGCAGTTTTGACAAGCCAACCTTTTGCAGTTTTTGCTGAGGTGACCATTTGTAAGGCATCCAAAACAAAGACCATTTGATCTTAAGAAGTTGACCTTCTCTTAGTGTTGTTGAGACCAAGTCTTCCTGCTGACTTCTAGTGAATGACCACCCATACAGTAAAGACAGGGGGCTTTGAAAGCATTGGGAGAATTAGATTGCGCTTTTTCCATAATTGCACATGGATGCACTTCTACAGCTTGTATTGTAGTTACAATGCTACTTCTCGATTTAGTTGGCTTTGGCCATCTTGAGTCAGAAATCCTGCCCTTTTTCTCCATTTTGACTTGTGAATAGTCTTGAATGTTACCAAACAAAGGGTCTGACACAATTTTGGCCTGCCATTTGAGGAAAGTCACAAGATCCTTGAATCTGGCTCTGTGATGACTGTATTATTAGACATCGGCAGCAGTAGACCTCCATCTTCCTTTTATTTGGAGGGCAGTTTAGAAATAATCTTTGCCTCATCGTAACCTCTATTTGGTTGCATGTGTAAATAGCTTTGAACAAGTTCCCTAAAAGGCCCTGAGGTATACTGCTCCAAGAAGTAGAGTCTGTCCTGGCTACTCGTAGTCTTACTTTCTATGCTGTATTCAAAAACCCTCAAATTATTTGAAATTAAGAAGGTTCCTATCAAAGACAGAGATCTCCCTAGTGGGGAGCAATGCTAGATTCCTTTGTGTTTCCAGGATCTCTGTGATGTCATTCTGCCTTTGCCCCATATTTAAAAACATGAGTCGGTTTGTTGAGCTATCATCCTCTCCCATTTAATTGGCGTAACCAGCATGCTTCAGTGTATTCAAACCGCTTGTGGCTGAATTAGCTGCTGATGTATCTGATGTTAGAAGTCTTGGGGATTACTCATATAGGTTCATATTCTACTGGAGATGACTCCTGGCCTGTCTCTATGTTACTGTTGGATCTGCTCCCTTGTTAATAGACTGAGGTGGCAGCCAATGGAGTCCTTCCTTCAGAATCTGAGTGTCTGGGATGGACCCTAGGGATGCATAATGCCCTGCTGCTTTCTTTGTTCCAATAGAGATTGGGCTGCTGCCTTGATGACTCATTTAGGTATGCATTCAAACAATCTCCTTGTTGTTCCGAGTAAGTTTAAGAGGACATGTAACTTTGAAAAACATATATTTTAGCAGTCGAAGCCGCTGTCTGCGTTTCCAAGTTAAGTCTTTCTTTCTTTGACTTCAGCTTTGCTTCCTCGATTTCATTTGTTGATTTCAATTGAGCTTCCTCCAATTCCAAAAGTTTTTTTTCTGGAAGTGCTGCAGCTCTGTCCACAACAGTAGCCCTCCTGACCCGGTGTGCAGGTTTGTACACAGGTTTATGTCATTCGTTGATTTAGGCAAGGTAGGTAGAAACAAAATACATAGCCTAAATAAAAAAATGTATTTATACAAAATGTCAACTCATGAAGGCTCCTACAGATGTAAAACAATAAAACAAGCAAGATAAAGATTAAAACTAAGTGGTAGATAACTATTGCACAACATGTATGTTCATGTATACATTCTGTATGTGTGTGTATAAAGAATATCAGCAGATATATCAATATCAGAAATGTTTTACTTCCCAATATCGGTTTCGGTCGGGCACTGGTTTTAGGAGTAATGTTGTCACAATGTGTGGCTAAAAACTGGGCATGGTATGAACAGACCACAGGTGCACATGCATATGCATATGGAAGGGTCGAGGGAAAAGTGTGAGTTGCACGCAAAAACCAGGGAGGCGATGCGCATGGAGAGACGTATTACGTATTCCGTTGTATGTATGAAAACTACAGGGAACAGTGCACGCCAGTTTAAAAGCAGGTGTAATTCAGGTAGAGCATTTGCTTCCATAAAGGAATCTTCCAAATGCCTCAGGTAAAGGCATATAAAGTGCCACAAAAAAGTATTTGGTCCCCTATCCAATTTTCTGCTTTTACACACATTTCTCAAATTGACTGAGTCAGATCTTGAATCAAAATCTAAAGCTAGTTTAAAGGGACCCTGCACGAAGAAATAGGGCGAAATTTGATAACATACTTAATGTAGTATTAACAAAAAATTAGGTAACACTTACATTTCCCCTTTGTAAAATGTAATTGCAGCCAAACCTCAAAAGGTTAAACCACCAATAGCAGCAAAAACCAAACGCATCTTATAGTTATTAATCAATCTCTCACAAAGCTCAGGAAGAATTGTGGCATGCTCTCCAATGCAGTTCTGCTTCATCTGATGGCCCGTTCCTTTAGAATGAATATGTCACCATCACAGGTTCAAGAGGCACATTATGCCAGAAGGTTAATTCCAGAGGACCATGACTAAATATTTACTGATGTTAATAAGTAATTCAAGGGTTACCAAAGTATCTGGTGCTGCACTGAACAACAGTCAGAGAAAATTGAGAAAGTTTTCACCCTACCTTTTCACTTAATGTTTTGCTGCTAATGTTAAATATAGTAGCTCTCTGCCTTAAATAACAAAATAATCTGAAGCTAGAGGATATTAAACCCATTGTTTTAATTTCTCAAGCTTGGCGTTCAAATCTAGTTTGGCCATTCACAGTGGACCACAACAACCAGAAATCCTAGAGAATTATATCACCACCCTCTCTGACAAGAGTTTCCCAACCGGTGTGCCGCGGCACTCTGGTGTGCCATCAGAATCAGACATCATCAGGTGTGCCGTGGAATTTTGGGAAGTCACATTCGGGAAGGATAAACACATATTTTGTATTAAGTTTGATGCAGTTTTACATCTGGGGAGTGCCACAAAAAAAGTGGACTGTGGGTTGGAAAAGTTTGGAAAACGCTGCTCTAGGAAATGGGGCGTGTCTAACGATTGGTTGATCATGCTTTGGCATCAGGTTGTAAACAAACAGTTAGCTAGCTAGCTTAGTTTTCAGAACATGAAGGACAGCCCCCTTGCTTGTTGTAGTCTTTTAGAAAAATAATTGTAGTAGGAGCGTGTCTATCTTCTAATGTATAGAACAATAGACACATTGTTGAAACATGCCAAATGGCTCCTTAAGAAGAGGACAAACATATATGTTCCCTTAGGTTTATACAGCGATCAGGATTGTACAGATTGTTTACGGAATGCATAAATGGAAAGGTACATGCATTTTTAGGATCGAAAATCCAAACAATACACCATCTCATGTCTTCCTCAGAATGCGCTTTATCAGTGTTCGGAATAAAGAACACCATTATGAAACATCTCTCACTTATCTAGTTGTTTATAATAAGAGGAGAAAATTTAATTTGTTGTTTTTTTTGCATGGAATTCCCCTTTAATCTTCTCAAAAGATGCTGCCAAAATAAATAAAAAATTTAACTTTAAAATCATCCAGTAACTTATGTAAACTATTCAGTTTATATCCACTCAGCTAAGTTAGTCAGTGTATATGAAGTTTCTTAAAGTAAAAAATTATCAGTAAACAAATGTGTTTTCATTGTTCTCACATCATAACCTCTTTTTGAGTAAGAAATTACTTTTACACACAGGGACACTGGGTGTTGCATAACTTTTTATGGAGAAAAGATCACCACAGTTTTTCTAATTTGGTCCTGTTTATCTAAATTTATATCTTGGTTGAAGATCTGCAAGTACAAATTGCGACATTGATAATTTGCCTAGTCCATATCAAAACAAAACAAACTCCCACAAATATGCCTTGGACAATAATGTACACAAACCTGTCCTCTTAGGGTCTCATCTTGTTGAGCCACATCTGACAGGAGGGTCACCAGAGAGAAACAGAAGTTCTCAGCCACAGGGAGCTTATCTGAAAGAGAGAGACAATCAACCAGAATCATATACAAATCCTACTATATATGAGACATTAGGTAATAGTGGTTGAATCCTGTTTTAATCCCTGACGTTGAGTTTTACCTCTTCCTTTCCGTTCAGAGCTTTCTTCAATCCACTGGACTCGGGGAAGCCCCTTCAGTAGCCCAAGAAGGTAGGGGACGATTACGTCTTTGTGCTGCAAACCATAGCACCAAATAGCCCAGTAGTTAAAACCTGTTTTGTCTCACTGTTTAGTCACGCACAAGACCCTACTTTGATTGGAAAAAACAAAAAAACAATTGCAACATATTAGCTTTAACAGTTAAGAGTCACTGTTATTAGTGGCAGGGTCTACCTGAAGGCCTGACTCCACCAGAAAAACGCCCAGGGCAATGACAGCATCTCTCCTCCGCTCATCCAACTGGAAAACCCCCCTGAAGTCCAGTGGGCACATGCATTGTAGCTTCTGGACCTGATGGAAAGGGAACAAAGATTTACTCTCGGGCACACTTCTTCTCTGTCCTCATAGGGGCAGCTAGCACCTACAAACAATGGTCAAATTGGGCCGGAGCTGTCTGGAGCTCAGCTCTGACACCTATGATCCTAATCAACGATGGCAGGACCTCAGCTGCGGCACCACAGATGGCAATACGAATTTGAATATTTTTGCCCCTCTATGTCTACTCCTGACAACGCCACTCCCACACTCAATATTCATGATCTTGTCACCAGAGGGTTTACATAGTCACATATAGTGATGTAACAATATCATATTTTTACTGTAGGATAATCGTTTCAAAATAGTGGTCAATAGGGATACAGGCAAAGTGATTTAAATTAGTCAGAAGCTCAAAATAAGTTAACTCAGCACTACGGCAAGCGTTACATCCTTAAAGACCCCCTCCAGTGAAAATCAAGTTTTAAACGCTGTCAACATGTCCTTGTGGTGTTTTTCATGTGCTACAAGACATATCAGGAGCAAAATAAGCAGCAAACAAGCTACTTTTGGTAGTTTATTTCAAACTGAAGTACTGACATTCAGTTTGATTTTTATGAACTCAAGAAGTTTTTCAAAAGTATTTCTATCAGGATACTTATCATAATACCGTTTGGTATCTGATCTTAAAGAAAATCTGTGGTATGGTATACAGCAACAACAGGGCTCCCCTACCTCAGAAATCCCTGTTTAACCTCGGTCTACAAACCTAAATAATCAAGTGAACCAGTATATAGCGCAGCCTTTCAATTCTCTGAGGTTTGATGGTGCCAATAATTCTTTATTACTTATGATTAAACCTCACTGCAAAGATAAAATCTAAAAGTGTGCACACTCCCACTCCATATTTCTCCAGTTATACGGTGCTCGGAGGTACTAAGAAATGCTCACAGGTAATTTTTTGCAAGTCCAAGTCAAGTCTAAAGTCTTTGAGCTAGATTTCAAGTCAAGTCTCATGTCGTTGAGGGGCAGTCAAGCCTCTTGTATCGAAACCCAACTGGAACCATAGGTAGAAATGATTCTAAGCTAATGTTGCAGGCAATATCCGGGTTATAGAGTGCCTTAAAAATGGATACAGACTAACGAACGGTAATCTAATAAGAAATAATATTAATTTAAATACTCATGATGTGTGGCAGGGGCGTACAAGTCAGTACAACTTGTTCAAGGCACGTTAATTAGCCAGCTGACCTAGCCAGATAGTGACTAGTTATTGCTTCTTTGTGATTTAACAAGCATTAAAAGGTATTTTTTATTATAGTACATACAAAATGTTATGTCTTCCCTGAGGTACAGAGAGCAGTGGTTTCACAAATCCTGGCCTTGATCATCCAAAGCAAGCTAGCAAGCATGCAACTGCAGGTAGCCCAACAACGTCAATTGAGCGCTAATGACTATTGCTAGCTACATGCTAACGTTACCTTTTCTATTGGTGCAGGTCGGTGAGCAGCCAAAGACCGTGCCAAAGATAGGACAGTGTTAAAATAAAACCCTCTTGTTCCTCCCCCCTTTAAAGACATTGTTATTTGCGTATAAGTTATTAAGCTATCTATAATGACATGAGCATCTTCCAGCAGTTGCCAGTGTGTGGAAGAGGACAAGCTTGAACAGAACACCAACTAGTACGGCAAGAACTTCAGTCCATGCAGAGAGTACAGCAAGGTCATCTTCCGTACATGCCGAGTAGTTCTGTATTAAACTGTGTGAAAAACATTGGGGGAAAATGTTAAGTAACAAGTGACTGAACCAGTGACTAAAACCAGACCGTTTTAGTATACCAGTATTCATGGTTTATTAAAGTCGTTATTTTATAAGATGACACTGTAGTTTAGCGATTCGCCGTTAGGTGTCGCACTGTAACAAAATTGAAGTTTTTTTTTTATCATCTTTATTTTAAATAAAGCACTCTGATATGCCTTCTGAAATATTCTGTACTTTCAGACTTATTAGGACACTTATAGGACAATAAAAGGTTATGTGTGATTTGATACAAAACATTGTGATTGTAAAAATTGTACAATCCAAAGAATAGTAGGCTGAATCAATTATTGATCTAGGCCGATAGACATCAAGTAATATTATAGCAAAGAGCATACATGTTCCCAGCCATAAATTGCCCAAGAGGGCCTTGTAAGTTTGTAAATCATTAGAGAAAATCTGCACTACAATTCTTAAAATTAAAGAGGCAGTAATACAAAATATGTATTCTCAATAAGGCTTACAGTATTGCAAAGCAAAATTTCAAGCAAAATCATGTCATTAGTTGAAAAAGAGGTCTGAAAAGCTGTAGAAGCATTTCATGTTTGGCAATATAAATCTGGCCCCACTTGACTGGGTTGTAAATTATTCACAATACAAATACAAATATTATAATATTGACATTTCATGATAGAAATTACTAAAACAGATTATCTCTTTAACAATCAAAATGCATGTACATATGCTAGGCACTTTTAGACAACCTTCAGCTGAAAACTATTCTATTATTCATAATTCTGCATCAGTAAAACAAACACCCCCAAGTTGGTCACTTTACAATGGAATTGATTTACAACAGTATCAGTTCTTTGAATGTTCGATATACAACCTATTATATTTTAATCTACACACATGTAAACAGGATTACTGATTAGTAAAATTCTGAATATCGAAGGCATTTGGTGATAATTGCACTGCCATCTGTTTAAGAGCTAAAATATAGATCTGCTTCATGAAATCTCTGCCAAAAACATATCTCATATGTCATTGCCAATACGTAACTTAAAGTGACCTGTTTCATTAAGTCATCCAATTCCCAAGTACTTTATTTACAAAGCAGACTTTGTTTTTCAGTAAGTCAACCCATTTCCCAAGTACTCTAATGTACAAAATATCATTACGATGTTAGATGTCATCCTATTCACTAACCTTAAATCTTAATCTGCTTCTCTGCATCTCATATTTTTTCAGTCATTTACATTAGTATAATTATTTATAATGAGATGTTAGAATAATATCCATTAGTGAACTTGAAGTATGATTGGTAAGAAAAATGGCTCAGCCCAGACACACTCCTATGCTGTGGTCAATCAAGCCCAGTCCCAAAAAAACTAATTCGCTTCCCCTTGTCTCCAAGTTAACCCCCGGTTTGGGGATTTTTCGGACAGAAGACAAGTACAAGCAGTTAGATTGTCTTGACAACTCCCTATTCTCCAGACACGTCAAAGATCAATGCAACTCTTGTCTGTGTTATCTGTATAGAGGTAGATGAAATTCGTGAAGTAAAATTGAGGAGATCGGTTTGGAATTGGGTTTGTTTAAACAGTTTAAGAGTCAGTTCTGCCTCTTGCCTTGATGGAACTGCTGCCTCAGTCTGTCTTCCAGACCTTGTTTAGAACCTTCACTACCTCCTCATAGATAATGAAGACTATGGCAACATCCATACACACTCGGCCCAGCCGAGGCACTGTCCCTTTGTAGAACCTAAGGGGGACAGGGAGAAAAAAGAGTAGGATTGTTCATGTTATAATAGAATTTGACATGCCAACAACCTATGCAAAGACCCATCCATGTACAATACTTACGCTGCAGGGCCTTCGTGCTTCATGATCTGGACAGCACAGTCCAGAGTGCTTTTGTATTTGTGAGCCTCTAGACCCTGTAAAATGCCAAACACACAACTCATCTAAAGGCAGACAGTTAACTCTGTTACTGAGAGTACACATTTTACTAACTTAATAATACTTAGTACACTCATTTTCTAAAACTAAACATGTTGTTGTTTAGGCTAAATTAAGTAAGTATATTAAACAAATTCAGGTCATAGGATTAATGTAAGTGAAATTCCCATATTTTTCAGACCATCAGCATTTAAATTGTTAAGTCACTGTACACCCAATGCCCATAGCTCTTTGCGTGAACCAAACTCACACCAGAAAAGGCTCTTCCCCTTGCTGGAAATGGCTGTAGTTTTTTTAATTCAGGAATGGCTCTCTATGACGCAATAGAGAGTAATTTTTCCAACTTGTTTGAAACTGCTGTTTAATTGCGAAACGCTAATTGACTATACTATGTGTGAAATATAACATTGGTATATGATAAAGAACATATTAAAATATTGAAAATGGGTGAAGTACTGCTTTAAGTATACGTTTTATTGACATAATTAAACTTAAGTACACATTTTACTGACTGGGCTAAGATTGGTAAACCAGGTACTAAAGAGTACTAAAGACTCCAAGTCAGGACGTTTTTGAGAATGACTGCCCTACCTGCAGCCTTGTTTTAATAACGTCCAGAGGTGTGTTTCCAAACACACTGGCGGCTCCAGCAATAGCTCCAAACGACCCGGTGATCAAGGGGTTGATGGGCCTGTCAGGATTATCCCCTTTATAAGAGAGATGCAGAGAGTATTAAGAGTTGAAGATAGAACAGTTTTATAAACTAAAGCAATAAGGTAAAAAATATTACAAACACACCCACCTTTGTACCAATTCCTTAAGGATGTCATGACATAGAAGCGAATTGCCTGATTGGTGCCTTGTTTCAAAACTGTGGCTGTAAGTCCCTGATATGTCCCCTTTAGACCTGGGGGAGGAACAGTGAATAACTGTCTGCCTTTAACCCTTCACTTTTGTTTTGATGCAATAAAGACAGGCTGGCAGATATCATTATAAGCCCATGCATAGCTGACATTACAAGACACCATACCTATATCATACATACCCTCAGTTCTGATTATCTCCCGAACCCCATGAAAGAACCCTCTGTACTTTGGGTTTGCTGATGACTGATCATGGATGAACTTGACCTAAAGTAGAAAGATATTAAAAAGGAGAAACAATTTAAATGCTTACATTTCTTTTTAATAATCGCTGTTCAGATACTCAAAACATAGTTGTTTCTTTGCTTACCTTGACAGTCTCCATAGGACAAACCACAAACACAGCTTCAGCTATTCCGGCTCCAAGACCACAGATGAGACCGCGAGTGCTGTCAAGTTTGCCACTCTCATCCCTCATCTTATTACTGAGGAACTCAAACACCCCAAACCTGGAAGAGAGATCAAAATTAAATGCGAAATGAAATATTGTTGAAAGGAAGTGTTTTGTGTGTATGTATACGTGCACATGAGCGTGTACCGAACAGCTGCTTTGGGGATGGAGCCATAGACTAGGGAGCTAAGGCCCCGGTAGAGACCCCTCACCCCATGACTGTTCACAGTCTGTTTTACACAGTCAGCTGCAGGAGAAAGAAAGGTGTGGGAGGGGGGCAGAAGAGTCAAGAAATTGGGAGAAACGAACAGAGGTGGGGGGGACATTAAAAAAGTAATTATTTTCAGGACCAATACCGTACCCTCAGTAGATAGCCAGCCAAATTAATGTGTTGAAAAAAACATGTTGTTGAGAGGTGCTCTTGTGTGCCAAAGTCCAGTGGTTCTCATAGATAACACCAAACCAAGTAATGACTAATGATCCCAGGCGGAGGCACAAGATAGCACACATACACACCAATATCGGGAGGGCTGCAAAGTCACGTGCAGTGTATACTCAACTCAATGCACTTTAGGCTAGAGTAGGTTGACTTTTAAATTGAAGCTGAGGCTAACAAAATAATGCTAAGAAGGAAACTATATTCCAGTGACATACAGTAACATGTATAACAGAGCAAGAAACAACAGTAATAGTGATAGTTGATGGGAAAAGCATCACTGGTGGCATTATATCTACATTCAATACTTACTAATGCCTTTGTATTTAGGAGGGTTTGCCTTCTCATCCAGTTGCAGCTGAGTCTTGACATACTCTGTGGGGAAGGTAATACAAATCTCGATGCCTCCCGCAATTCCCCCTGACAGAATAAAAAAAACAGCTGGCAGGCTCCGAAGCAAACACACTTTTCAAAACGTCTAATAAATAAATAAAACTCCATAACAAAAATTTCATTATTTTCCAAAATACCTATTTAATATAACTAGATTTTTGTCTTTCAGAAGAAAATTGTTCTTTACAGCTATTCCAAGACTCATGATGCCCATCCCTCTAATTGTTCATCTTGTCTATCCAGAAAGACTGTTAGTACTACACAGATAAAGTCCCTATTCAAGCTCTGCCAGAGGGAGAATGAATACTGAGAATGCCTAAAAGCATGGAGCAAAGCACAAACCCTTCAGGAAATGGCTTTTGTTGGGTTTTTCTTTTTGATGAAAAGCTTACTTGATTGCATTAGAAAATAAAAATTTATATTTTATATTTTCCTAGTTTCTTGTTTTAAAAAAGTACACCAAACCGTCTCCAGAAATACTTTCACATACCACCTTAAGAGCCCCAGTCCTACATATCTGCCATTTAACAGCAAATAGAAGGAGCCAGTTGATTGGCTGTGCTGATCAATGTGATTCTTCCCACAAAACACTCCCCCTGTCCTGGCTCCAGCTCAGAGGGATGTGTGCTTGGTCTGTTATCTACCTCCATTCACTGTACTCTATAGACTGGAGAGGAGCATATATTTGAAACCAACGCAAATTCTGAACTTTACTACAGAAGGAAAAGTATGATGAAACTATAGCAAACATTTTTTTGTACAAACCAGTTGTTGAAATGTATATGGACTTTAGTCAAGTACTCTTTAGGCATCCGAAACATATTTTTAACATAATGTGGAGCAGAAAATACGGCTCAGCCAAGGGTGGGGGTGGGGTAATGCCCCACTGTGAACCTCTAAAAGGGCCCTGACCTTTGCTGATGCTTCGAACTCAGTCGAAGTGCATTCTATCAAGATAGCAAACAGGCCCGCTTTAGTGCAACATGGGATACGAAGGAACAACAATGCCTTTAGCAAACCTAGCAGTCATACAAATATTCTTAGTTCAGCAGTATTATTCGACAATAATGGTTGATAGGCTACATAGTTCCTCAAAACACAGAATAGGTACAATGCTGTTTTCTTAACAGCAGAGCAAGAGGAATACATTCGGCTTATGTTGTAATTCAGAATGCAGGTGCATGTGTGCCACATGTGCACCCTCCAGAAGGTGCTTTGTCATCATGGATTATGGACTCAAAATCCTGTTAACTGTAACCCCTTCTGCACACATTAGGGGCAGTGGACTATAGACCAACAAAAACTAAAAGCCTGGTAGGCAGGGCTGATAGGTCTCTGGTTGGTTACAATATACCTGTTTGTACACTGGGCAACACATAGAGTAGTCGATCTTTTTCTTTTAAACAAACGATGTACGATGATGATAACATAGATTGATGGGTCTACCATGCTAATGATGTATGAACTAGAAAGAAAAGGGCAGACAACTACCCTCTGTTACTCTGGCTAGTGTTAAACGGTTTCCAGTCTGTCATGTTGTCAACTGAAGGGAAGGGGCCTCAAGCAAACAGAGCTACTTTTAAATCACAAAATGCAAATATTTAAAATGTAAGTGTAGCAATTACATTAACCCAGAAGTATGGACAGCATATTTCCGGACACAGAACATACTATACTGCAAATGTTTCATTTAAAACCCACAACATTTCAGTTTGCATATGTATACGCATTTAGAGTGCGACAAAGTGAAACCTCCAGACAAAACATGGTGCCTTCTGAACCAACCCAGTAACAGTATCACTCTAACACAGTTCCATCTTTAGGCAATTTGGCATTTAAAATTTTGTATTCTATATCACAACTTTCTTTTTTTCTAAGAAGTACCTCTGTGACCTGCAAACAAGCCAATTTGACAATCATTCCCCTTATCTCTCTGTCACCTTCCCATGCTGTTAACCGCTGCCTATAGATGCAAAGGTAAGTGAGTTACATATTGTCACCATGCCTGCCTCCCCTCACCGATCCAGTGATATATTTGGGAAGCAAGGTACAGTACAAACCCGGGTAACCACTGTAAAAGAGTTGGCAGCACGCTCTACAAAAAGGCGAATAACTGGCTCAAATGGAATCAGGATACAAGGAGACCTGAAATTGCGTATAATTAGGCAACTTTGCATAGGTATGAAATGCAGTCCCACAACTAGTTTAAGCCAATAAACTGCAATATTTGTTTTAAAAACTGCATGAGTATGCAGTATGCAGTATGAGAAGGAGGCATGTGTGCCCATTGCACTCCCCTCAAAGGTCCATCGTTGTTACAATGCTTGACAAGAAGCAGGACGCTTTTAGAAGCTTATGTACTTTGTCCTGTTCAAATGGATCAGAGAATGCGCTTACCTGCTAGAATTGCTTTGCCAGGGTGTGTTAATTTGGCTTTCCCCGATGGCGCAGCAGCTGCCAAACAATGAGGTCTGTGAAAGGGATTTATAAATGTAGTATTTTCGAACATGTTTTCCTGCTTCCGTGCATAAATAAAACACAAGAAAACAAAACAAAAGAGTTTGACTGCACCGATCACCGCCGCCAATCTTCAGGCACTTTAGAGCTGCTATGCAACAGTTATAAGCGCTCACGTTCTAAAGCAATGTTGACCATTGGACTCGGTAAAGATCAGAAGCTGATACTGCTTTTTCACTTTTGACAGGCGTCCGTAGCTCGTTCGCTTAGTGGTGTTCTTTCTCCATCTGATAGAACAGTGCGGGGCGGGTAGTGCGCCATGATGATCACACAAAGTACACTATTTAAGGGGGAATGGATAGTCTACATTTGAAAGTCAGAAACATCCAGCTTATTATGCTGATTAATATATTGTAAACGAATGAGAGCTTATTTAGTTTTAACAGCGCTATCGAGGACAGTGTTCTTCACATATATAGGCCTAATCAAATTAAACTAAACTAATTTTGCCAATTTTAGTAAGCAGAAGATACCTCATGTCATCGAGTTGGGCTACCTACTTTCCTTTTTTAATGCATAGCAAATATGAATGTTTTCTTAGAGTTTGTGCCTTCCACATTTGCGAAACCTTTATTAACGATATAAAAGGTACTATTACTTCACAGGAACCAGTATGACTACAGTGCGCTTGTGATATATAATACAATAATATATGGGCGTATAGGCCTTTGGGTTCCATCTTTTCTTCTGCGTTAACAGCGCATGTGCAAGAGCTCTCCTTCATTGTACCTTATCTACAAAGAGTACGAAGAGACGTTGCTAAGCTAGTAAAGAAGCAGAGGAAGATCAGGGCACGAAAGGCTTGTTGTTTCCGTTCAACACATCTTATTATTGGTATGGAAGGATAATTGGTTCTTGCGTGTAAATATGCAGGTTTTATATGCCCACCAGATTTGCTCAATAATTTGTTTTCCCAAGGTTAGCTGGCTAGCGTACGTATGTTTCGTTAGCTTATCGTATGCATCAACAATGTATGCACATGCTCTTTTTGCAACAGGAATTAGCAAACTGACATTGTTGCCAGCGTATTACTATTGCATAAGGCATCATCTGTTGGAGATGAAGTTGCAGTGTAGTAGACCAAATTGATCAACATCGATAACATGCAATGCCAATGCTAGTTACTTTTAACAACAAACAATTTGACCTGACAAAATTAGTACAGTGCGTCTGATGTCTCTGGTGTTTTGTTAAGTATTTAATATCGGTTAACATTAACTGGCACCGGGGGGCGTGTACTTTAGCTTTTGATGTGGAATAGATCACGTTTCTAGAAGAACGTATAATCCAGTTGGTTAAAGTTACCGAGTCCGTACCTCCGAAAAGCGTCCCGTCTGTTGTCATTTGAGTGGCTTTGTCCAAATGGCAAATCCCCGACCACCAACCAAGAAATAGTGGCACCGGCATATGGTATACCCGGTCATTTCCAAAAACAGCAATAACTTGTACGTTCACTGGCTGACAGCTTGCAATGTCTGACACACATGGCGTTACACGCAAACAACTAACCTTTCGGTTGCTAGTAACGTTAGAAAACTATGCCAAATTGTTCAATTCAGGAATTGTTGCGTTAACGTTGAACGTTATTTTGTATCACCATTTTTCTATGGTGCATGAGTATCATGTTGCTTGTGGTATGCTACTATCTAAAACCTTGAAAATGTGTTGAAGAACACCGATCTTTCATGTATTGATGATGAATTACTTGAGTTTTCAATTCTGTTTTGCAGAACGATCTAATAAGGCAACTTATGGGTAGCTTGCTATCGTGTCTGTTTTACGGTGTATTTAGTGACCGCTGGTTATTTAGGTCAGTTAAAGTTATAGGCTAATCCTGAGTGTCTCGGTGCATTATAGAAACCAGCGTACCACTGATTTAGTAAAGACCGGTACAGTTCAGTGCAGACTGACTTGTACGGTAGTAAACGGAACAGACTGTTCCTTTCCGGCAGGAGGGCTCGCTGAGAAAGCATCACAAAACTGCTGATGAGCTACATCCTGCTAGGCTGCCTGGGATACAGTAGGATGCCATTGACGACGTAGAGCAAATCATTATAATGAAATAGCTATATAAAAGGTCAATAATTTTCATAATATGTAGTTGAATATTAAATTTTTATTGACTGGTGATTATACCATGTAAACATGGAAATTAACATCCTCGTTGTGGTTTGATTGCTATAATTTGACCCAGCCTTATATTGTCATGTTTATGGCATGATCGTTTGGTCATGTGTTAGTTTACGAATCAATTCTAACTGTGCCCTTTAAGTGAAAGAACTTAGCATGCGAGATGTCTAAAGTTCTTTCATATTATCATCATACTCGCACACGTACGCATGTACTGTACATGGTTATATGAAAGGAGTCGTTTGTTACAACAGTAGAATAGGAGCGGTATGACCACGTGGCTGACTTCTGTTTCTCTTCTTAAGTATGATGGCTGTCCCTCCTTCATACTCAGACCTGGGCAAGGCTGCCAAGGACATATTCAGCAAGGGCTATGGTGAGTATTCTGGCTATTCCAGTCAATCAAGGAAACCATTAAAAGCAAATCTAGCACATGATAAAATCGTAATGGGTGCTGTAAAACACTATTACATCTAAATAATCTTCAGACAACCATAAAGTGCTGAATTGATTTAGGCTATTAATGCAATGTCTATCTTGTAGAAAACAAAAGAAGCAATAAGTCCAATGGTTTGTTTGCAATAGTCTTACACGACCACAGTTCTATGAGACACTTGCATCAACTATGCTTCTAATAAACTTGATTTTTTCCTCTCTTTTCCACAAGGCTTTGGTGTTGTTAAGCTGGACCTGAAGACCAAGTCGCAGAGTGGAGTGGTACTTAACAGCCTTCTCTGTCACTCTCTAGTTACCTTCTTCCTATCAACACATCACCCTCCCTTGTTCCTGCCTCTGTTCACATGCTCTCGCTCTCTGTCTCGCTCTCTCTCTCATTTGCATCCTATCTGTGCTATTTTAGAAACGGTTATCTCTTGATCCTCCTGCCCTATATCTTTGAGCTTAGTTTAGGTTGAATGAGTCATTGCTGCTGTTCCTGTAGTTTATGCTTGGCACTGTGCTTCAGTTTTCGGAGATGGAACAAGTCTGGTTTGTTTGGAGGTGTCTGGATCAGCCCTGTCTGTATCTATCTGCCTTTACTAACCCTGCTATGTCTCGATTCTGCTGCTGCTGCCACCTGTTCCGGAATGCTCTCTCATGCTCTTATGTAGATGGTAAGAATTGGTCCCTAATTTCTTGTTTTGTCTGTCTACCTATCCGGGCCACTTGTTGCTCGACCAATGAAATAAAAATGTCTTGCTTATCCTGCACCTCCGTATACTCTTTTTTTTTGCCATTTTATCAACGGGACTTTATTGTCACTGTCACTAATGGTTGTTGCGTGTTTTGTGTGTCTTTTTCCACATATATTCTGGCACAGAACTAACTATCTGCTGATCCTTATCCATCGGTTGTTAGACATTTTTTTCCTGCTTTTATTTTCTCATCTTTTAACCTTTCTGTCTCGTGAATCGTTAAATTGTGCTACTGCTATAACCTCCACCATTTCAAATGATTTTCATATGTTCTTCACACAGTAGCACATTAATTCTCTATCTCATGGATCTTTTATTTGTTTGATTTAATTTATTATAAAGCTTGTTTAACTACTTTTATCCCCCTTTTCTCCTGGTGTCCACCTGATAGGAGTTCAACACATCTGGCTCCAGCAACACAGATACAGGCAAGGCTGCAGGCAACCTGGAGACCAAGTACAAGATGAAGGAGCTAGGCCTTAGCTTCAACCAGAAGTGGAACACAGACAACACACTTTCTACAGAAGTGACTGTGGAAGATCAGGTTGGTTTCTCTCAGTCTCTGTGTGGAAAGTTTCTAAAGAAAACCAACAAGAGGGCAGAAAGGTTGTTGCCACTCACTTTAGTATGTTTTTTGCTTTTTCACCACAGCTGGCGCAGGGGTTAAAGGTTGCCTTGGATACATCCTTTGTACCAAATACTGGGTGAGTGACAATATAAAAGGTATTTATATTTTAGGCATAGTTGTATGCTAGCTTGGTCTGCTGATTCATTATTCACATTCAGTCACATTCAACTATTTTTTACCAATAAGTGTTACTAACTCCTTCAGCAAGAAGAGTGGCAAACTGAAGACAGGCTACAAGCGTGACTTCCTCAACCTTGGTTGTGACATAGACTTTGAGGGTCCCATCATCCACGCGGCAGCTGTGGTAGGCTACGAGGGCTGGCTTGCCGGCTACCAGATGGCATTTGACACTGCCAAGTCCAAACTGGCTCAGAACAACTTTGCGCTGGGCTACAAGGCTGGAGACTTCCAGCTTCACACTAACGTGTGCGTATTTCATAACCCTGTAATCATTACATATCCCTTCCTGTTTGCTCTCAAACTAAATATTAGGAATGCTCAATGTTGTGTTTGCAGTAATGACGGCACAGAGTTCGGAGGGTCCATTTACCAAAAGGTGAATGACGAGCTGGAGACGGCCGTCACTCTGGCCTGGACAGCTGGCAGCAACAACACCCGCTTTGGCATCGCTGCCAAGTACCAGCTGGACAAGGACGCCTCCTTGTCTGTAAGTAGTGTAGAAGAAGCCTTTTAGATTCCCAAAACAGATCCAATGCAAAGCTACCACAGGCAACTACGTCAGCATCGACATATCTAACTAGCTACATATCAACAGTGACGGCAGTTTACTTGAAAACGGTTATTTATGTCAGCCGTTTTATTACGGAGAAGAAAGTCCAAAAAGAGTGTGTCACTATGGTCTGTTTAACATGTGTCCCTTTTCGGCACTTTAAAGCAGCTGTATGTAGTTTCTGGTTTTGGTAAAATCGACCGTTTGCTTAGTGTAGTTATTTTACCTAACCGTCGCAAAGAAGACATGCAGAATGCTCGTGGTCACTGCATGTCGCTAGCATGATCAACGACTATACTGCAGGTATGATATTCTCTTCCTAATTTACACTTCCTTGTGCCATTAAGCAATTTGTCACAGTTTCACGGGAGATTGTAACCGGTGGTAGACAAAATGAGTGTTGAGTATTGAGACTTCAAGAAGACTGATCTGGATGTTAATTTTTTTAATTGAATCCCATAGACATTACAATTTGCAAACTGTAGAAAGGTATTGATAATCTGTTAATACAAAAAAATTGCATATATCCGCTTTAACGTAAACAGTTATGTTGGCTTTTATTACGGAGAACAAAGTCCAAAAAGAGAATGTGTCACTTTTTTACTTTGAATTGAAAACCAGGTGTCACCTGAAGTCCATGCGTTTCACTGACCAGGAAGGAATATGGTGTGGCAGTTATAGCCAATACTTTAAATCCCTAACAATTTCAATGAATGAACAATGTTTTTGAATAATACATTCAAAAAGGCGACTTTCAGCTCTAGCTATTTCTAGCACAGCAAACAATGAAATCAGTTTTATAAAAAAGGGGGCTATGTGCTATATTTCCTTAAATAAATTGGCTGTTATTAATTCCCCTACACCTCAGACAGAAAGGGCAACATGGTTGCCAATGCAAATCACAGTAAATGCAACCCCTATAAACAAAAGAAAGCAGTGCACTTAAATGATGTGTATAGGCAGCCATAGATTGATACAAGTTAGTCGGTGCAGCACGGTCTATTATGCGTCCACCCGCATCTCGTGCAAACACCCAAATTGTGGCAAAAAACTACAAATACTCATTTTCAATACCTGCCGTTTGCATAGGGTCTGCATTGGGCTTTAGTGGTTTTGGTCTTGCTAAACACTCAGTTGTGTATTTGCCTCCCTCCGCAGGCCAAAGTGAACAATGCCAGCCTTATTGGAGTAGGCTACACTCAGGCACTGAGGCCAGGTAGGAGTTTCACTGCTCAGTTTGAAATACAGCCATGTCATAAGCACACAGGCAGACCTAATCATATCACATAGTTAGCCGTAACACTGCAGAATGTTTTGTTATGATTCTTTGGATTTGATTTATTTAATGGTCCAAGTATTAAGCAGTGATGCTTTCATTTATGCATGGTGAAATGTCCTTTTACTTGGCGCAGGTGTGAAGGTCACACTCTCAGCACTGATCGATGGCAAGAACTTCAACACCGGAGGACACAAAGTAGGCATGGGCTTTGAGCTGGAGGCATAAGTCCACGATAAGAACCTTCAACCAAGAGACAAGGCCAGAACCAATCAATCACTACCCTGCACTCACAAATGCACTCCCCCTGCCCAAAGACACACATACCTACTCTACCAAGCCCACCAAGCACATCACGATAAAGTAGCCTCACCTATCTAGCCTATCTCTGTCATACACAGATGCAATTGCCCCCTTATGCATTTATTGACCATTTTGGATTAAAATAGTGCAAAAGTTTGAGATGGATTTGACTTCATATTTAAACAATGTAGTGACCAGAGATGAAGATTGTGACTACAGATCTTTCATCAGTTATCATCTGCCTGTAAGTTCTGACTCAAGTTGGTATGTGTGAAGGGATAGGCCATTTATTCTCCTGTGTTTTATTTGTTCCCTCCTGAAAGCATGTTAGAATGAAACTCTGGGTGTAAAACAAAAATCCCGTTCATTTGGTAAAAAGGGTGCTGTATGTCTGTTTTTTATTTGTATGCATATGACATTTGTGTGGGGTGGTTTTGTGGTCATTGGTGGACCATGTATTCAATGTTCGGTTTTTGATATGGATACGTTTTATTGGTAATATTGTTAAGTTGTTACATGTGAATATAGAACTAATGAAGATCAGGAGGTCCAAACTATTTACAATCTCTACAAGCATTTTTCTACAGATAATGAGCAAGTGGGGTGGACAGTTTAGCCTTCCTAGATTCAAAATGTTACAAAGCAAAATCTTAAAGGAATATTAGTATAATATGAAGAGTTTTGCGGGCATGCATTAAGAGAACTTCCCTATAAGCCGAACCAATGCTGAAGAAGGAGTTCTTATTGGGAAGCTTCTTACAGATATTAGGGTAGGTGAAAGCAATATAATTGAATCTTCTTGTAAGTTTAAGGTAGTTTTAGTTAGTTGGCATTTCTATAATGTTGTTTTCATCTACCACATTTTGTTAAGAGTTGCAGCCGCAATAGAAGAGATAAGATGTTTGAGATTAGGGATTTCTGTACCTCGTCTTGTGCTATTTAAAGGAAGTTGGTCTCATTTCAGGTTTCGCATGCTGCTTTGGGACTGCTGACAATCTTTTCTCCCACCTTCCCTTACTCTCCCTGTCGTATGCTTCCAGTGTACATATACAGGTTGTGGTTCAAGTGGTTACACAATATTTATAGAATAATGTGCAAGGCTCCCTCCTTACCTTTGCTCATGCATCAAATTATATTTACTCTTATTTTTCTCTCCATTGTTGGTCATAATTATGAACATGATTTTCTGTCATTTAGACACAGTACCTCATTTTTCCAACGTCAAGGGAATAATAAAATTATAAAATACATGTTTTGATGATCATTTACTTGTGTTTTTATCCTTACCCTGTTTGCCATATATTGTCACATGTAGGAGAACATTAGAAATATTTCCTTGGTCAGATTTGAATTAAATACAATACTTTTTGTGCACAAACATTATTTATTTACATGCTACTTCTGAAGAAAATAGTGAAATATCATGGAAATGGAAGGAAGATAATTTGAGAACTAATTCAGAAACTAAACTTAATCATGAATACACAACAATAATGAATGTTTTATAAAAATTGCCAAGGGATATCTGGCTTAACAGCAATGCCAAATTTCCCGTGTTCAATAATACTGCAATGGTTAATCTGCTTTTCGTAAAAGGAGAATGAAGAATGTATGTGTTTGGCAGGACAGAGATCAAACCTCTTGTTAAAGGGAAATAATGCTAACTTCACCTTAGACACTACACATCACCCTTCTGAGGATCCTTATGGTACTGGATCGAATCATCCTGTCCCTGTGGCAGCTCTGTAATTTCTTAGCCTTCTCTGGTTTGCCAGCTTGGGAAGCACTGCCTTGGCACTTCCTGTTCCCAGGAGCAGTTAGCCTCATGTTTAGCTCATTGGAAGAAACCAAACATTACCTTGTTAGGGATTTACAACAGATTGACCTTAGCCACTACCTGCTTGCAGCCTGTTCGGGCGTACTCCTGTTCACCCACTACGGGATAGTACTCAATCTCCCCAGTTAAGCGTTCAATGTTGCTCTGATCTGGGTAGAAACCTTCACGGGTCATCTCATCTAGGAAGCATTCCATCACGTTTCTTTTCTGCAACAGGGTCAAAGGTACAAGATCAGCCTCCACCCAAAGTGGATGGTGTTTTTCTAGGCTGTTGCGCAATATTGGTGACAATTCTTTTACTAAGTTACTGTGGCGCCCAGCAGCATTTGTTTCCATGGAAATACTTGAAGAGTTGTGCAGCAGGTACTTGGTGATGTGGGCCTGGGCTAGGTTGCTAAGGAACAAGTAAATGGCATTCAGATACTCGTTGGAGCGTTGAGCGACTACAAGGTCCCTCAGTGCATCCAGGATCTCTCTGTGCATGTGCTCAACCTCGTCAAATATGAAGACAGGAATCTTTTCCTCTTCTTCCGCCTGCTCCACCATCCTAGATATTGATTTGGACAGGCTGTGGGCGCAGTGCCAGGCATCCGCCTCTTGAGGACAGTTGTGAAGCACATAGTATTGGAGCACCAGGGATTCCCCCACCACAGAGCGGAAGTGCCCAGCCACCAAGCGCCCTATGTGGCTCTTCCCCACGCCGCTGGGGCCGTGCAGTGAGAGCACCAATGGCTTGTTGTGGACATAGGTGGACAGGTAGTCCCTCAAGTGGGACAGAAGGGTCTCTACTGCTCCCAGCTGGCCAAACACCTCCCTTCTCATTGTCTTCTCCAGCCCTTCCAGGTCATATCTAAGGACGTGGTCATCCAGGTTTTCTATGGCATTGTATACCTGGAGACACAACGATTAGCATTATTGAATGTTTTTTAACAGTGATAGTTAAATTGCCTTTATATCCCATCTCAAGCTTACCTGGAGGAAAGCAACGGTGCAGAAGAGGTAGAGGCAGTACTTGGCGCGACTGCGTTCCTGTGCGGGTGGTGCCTTACGACCTCTGCAACTGGGGTACATCACCCGAGACCTCTTCTTCTTTTTCTTCCGCTGGGGCAAGGAGCTAATGGCATAGGGGGTCAGTCCATCAAAGGTGAAGATTTTGGGGCTGGTACGAAGGGGAGCTCCTGTGACACATTCTTCTAATGAACCTCCTGCTCCCTCAAGTACTGCAGCCATCTCCAGGCGTCGTTTTTTCAAAGCCTGGTACTTCTGTCTAATCCTTATGACAGCACGTACCGTGGATGAGAACTGGGAGAAACTAGGAGGATGGGGTTCATTGGTTTTGCTGTCCTTCTTTCTCACCTCATCTCGCTCCATCTCTCTCTCAGTCTCAGAACTTGATGGTCTGTCAGTGGTATCCTCGCTGTCCTGGTCGCCCATCTGACTCAAAGGTTCAGAGAAAGTTTTGGAGAGTAAAACAAGGCAAATAGTGGTTTTCAAATATTCATTTATGCAAAAAAAAAATTGCAATAAATTTTGATACGGAAGTGTTAGTCAGGTAGAAAAGTTTAGCAAGATTATGTAGAAATCCACCACAAACAGCATTCATAGTTTGGTGTGTTGATAACGTAGAAATCCACCACAAACAGCATTCATAGTTTGGTGTGTTAGTTGCCTGTTCAACTTCCTCTCTTCGTTGCACCACCTCAACACACTTAAAAATGTGCACACTGCCACAACACTATATTTCTAAGTAGATGTAATTTGTGAAAAATTAAAATAAACACTTTTTTGCTTATGTTCTTGACTTGACGTATACAATATATTTATTTATCTTTATAGAAGGTCTAAATAAAGAGTGGTGAGAGGAGGATTTTGTGTATGTGTGTGTGTGTGTCTGTGTGTGTGTTGGACATTGGGGTTTGTAGATATGGGTATGTGCTATCAGTTGGGGGATTTTATATGCAGAGGGGTTGCAACCCCCTGTGATCTACACCCTTGCGTACATTGGATAATCGACACATTTACATGACACATTCTGGTTTATATACATGCAGTTTTAAGGGACTTTTTTTAACACAGGCCTGTTACAATCTTAAGACAAGCTTTCTGAGGTAATGTAATGAGTGGAAACATACAGATGACTTCGAAGGCTCAGGTCTTATGCTCAAACACTAAGGACATTTTAATTATTGAGGAATTCGATGAGAAATTTATTTTCCAAGTGCGATTCTACTCATAATGTCGGCTTTCAATCTAGAATTCAATTATCATTACCAGGTTAACTTTATTTTTAGGTATAGTGATATCCTGGTTGATATGTCATTATTATTCACATCAGTGCATAAGCTGGTAAAAGCCTTTGAATATGATAATGTCGGTATGTTTTTTCTCAAGAAGCATTGGGGTGGGAAACTTATTTTAGATAGCAGATGTCTGTGGTCACTGGCCTTTTACAATAACCTTTTGTGAATCCAGCATATCGGGTTGATTTTCATTCTTGTAAGCCTGCTCGGGCAGAAGAGGGAATTATCTGGTAACACCCACAAGATCAATCTATGAATGAATGTAGGTTGACTTGAGGTCACATATGCAATTTGACCCTTAAAGGGGTCCTATTATACTTTTAGAGTTTTTCCCTTTCCTTTAGTATGTTATATAGCTTTTTGTGCATGTAAAAGGTCTGAAAAGTTACAAAGCCCATAGTCCACGCCAAAGGGAGCTACTCACTCTCTCAGACAACACTGCTACCTGAACTGCCTGATACGCCTTCTTTGTAGTCCGGCGTTTTCTTCCGAAAATGATCTACGTCACTAAGTCACACATTTGCATAATGCCCACCCAGCAGCTAGTTTGGCACGCCCTCAAACAGAGCCAGTCAGAGCAGAGGCCGGGAAGTTTGGATAGCGGTTTTGCCATGTCGAGAAAACGTTTTCGTCAGTGGGAATGCAAATTCCCTTTGTTTAGCCAGCTGACCAATCAGAGCAGACTGGGCTCGTCGAGAGGGGGGACTTAAAGAGACAGGAGCTAAAATGGAGCGTTTCAGACAGGGTGAATAGAGGTGCTGCAGACCCAGGCAGTTTGGAAAAAAAAAATGTTTATTGAACATTAAAACGTGCAAACCTATTCTGGTAAAACTCCTAAATAAAGGTATGAACTTAAAAATGTGCATAATAGGGCCAATTTAATAAACTGGAATAAAGTGAAAGGTGGCAAGCTTTTCATAGATAACAAAGGGCTTACAAAGTCTTGGAACTCACTTTCAGGTGCAGGTACAAGCACATACACAATAAAGAGACACTTTCACACTATGACCTGTGTTTTGAATCCTAGATACTGTTGGGAAGAGGAATTATCCAAATGAGACCATACAGAAAACAATGCAGCTCTTTTAACTCCCTACCGGTATACTGGTCTGGAGCCAATCCAGCTACATTTTCAAATGATACCTTTATGTAGAGATAAACAAATTATCAAGCCAACTTTCATACTGCAGCCTGCAGGTAACCTGGTAACCTTGGCTGAAAAAAATTCTGTGGGACTGGCCACATTCATGGAATTCTACAGCTTTTCCTTGAATTCTAGAAGCTCTGTTTCTCTGACTGCCTCTGTAATCTCTGTTAGTGTTGGCTGTGCCTTTTAGAAACAAATCCACACACAGAAGGAGGAAGTGAAGGAAGAAGAAGACAGTGACAGAGAGTAAGTGAATAGAAAGAAGTAAGGCTGGCTTGAGGCATGAACTCACAGCTGCACATACCTAAAAATTTCTCTATGTGCAAAGAAAGCTGTAAATGCGGGAAAAACTGTTAGCTTACCGTGATTCTAAGTGGTTTCTAGACAAAATGAAAGAATGTATATCCCTTTAGACCTGGTTCATAGTGGTCGTGGTGCAGGGAACATAGACTTATTGCCACACAAGTTTCAGAGAAACTGAACAAAAAAAGGACCACTTCCTAGCTCCCTAGCGCACCCTGCCTCTCTGCATACTCCTCCCCCTTCCTCTTTTTCCTCTGTCTGCTGAATCCTTTAGTCTTGTTTCACTCCATGTTTCTCATTCATGTTGCATAGTCTTGTTGTAATCCCAATATTGTTTGTTTGTTTGTTTATTTCGGTAATTGTACAAAGTACAAAAAATATAAAAATTACACAAAAACATTCCAGTAAAGATCATTCTACAACAATGACAGAAAAGGGGTAGACTGAAGTCACGACTTATTGCGTCAACCACTTCTCACTTCACCTTAAATCGATCAACTAAAACAATTAAATAATAATCATTCAATAAATAAATAAATGAATGAATAAATAAATAAATACAAACTTTCTACTTATTTCAAATGATAATCATATAGTTGGAAAATCTTGCTTTTAAACATTGTTTCAAACCTAGATATGCAAATACTTTCTGTAATTGTTGTATCTAGATTGTTCCATAGTTTGACTCCATACACAGAAACATGTTAATTTTAAACTTGTTCTTGCAAACTGTTCCTTGAAAAGAAGAACTCTTCTTGAATCATTATTATTTGACGGCAATTAAAACACCTGTACATTGGCAAGAAGTAAATTATTATTCAGTGCAGTTTTGTAGTCTATCAGGTCGCAAAAACTTGAGAATCTTAGCATTTAAAAACAGTATGGGTTGCTTCTCTGTAACCCACATTGTACATAATTCTTAAAGCTCTTTTCTCCAGAATGAAAACAGGCATTGTGTTAGTTTTGTAGGTGTTTATCCAAATCTCCACACAATAATTCATGGAAGGTAAGACAAGAGAACTGTGCAACATTTTTTGTACTTGTTCATTATTGCTATACTCGTGGACAACTTAGATTTGACATGCCTAATGTGTGGTATATCCAACAGATTTTGTGATCACGAATTACGCCCAAAAATGTGTTTTCATACAGTCCTTCAATATCGACTTTATTAATAAAAACCTATTTATACAAATTTTCCGGTTACTGGAAATCATGAACTTCAACTTTTTGTTGATATTTAATGATATTTTATTTGTACAGAACCATCTATTCAGTTTGTCCATCTCCTTACTAACAGTTTCTGAAACTTGTCCAAGATCTTCCCCAGGACAAAATACATGTGCCATCTGTAAATAGCACAAATTGTTATAACTTTGATATTTTGCAAATATGATTTATTTACAAAATGAACAATTTAGGCCCTAGCACAGATCCCTGAGGATGTTTGCTTAACAAGTTAAATGAATCAATGAAACAGTCTAGCCTATGAACAAATCTTTTTTCTGGCACTTTAGAAAACTATGGTAACAGAGAAACTGGCCTGTTGGTAAATGAATGTTTGTCTCCATTTTTGTAAAAGGGGATCACTTTGGCGGTTTTCATTTTGTTAGGAAAAATACTGGTTTGAAAGGACTGATTGCAAATATGTGTGAGTGGTTTAAGGACAAATTTAATTGCAGTTTTAACTATTGCCATATAAATTAAATTACAGTCCATGAACAATTTGTTCTTGCACTCAGAGGTTAAATTGGATTTCTGAGTTTGGGGATTCCTGTTGTTTCCAAATAGGAGGGATGGGCGATCACAGATTTTCTTTTCGATGCAGATACCAAACAATATCATGTCAAGTATCCCAATACCGATAATTTTGAAAGATTACTTGTGTACATAAAAAGGGAGATAGATTAAAGATTAAAGTCATTACTTAAGCTTTAAATAAACTGCAAAAATTATCTCTCTGTCTTCTGTTTAGTAGCAGCCATTATGAAGAATGTTTTGTTCAATGTTTAATTGAAAAATCTTCAATTAGTAGCTTTTTTAAGGCTTCAAACCTTTCAACATGACATCTGGGTTGATCAAATATGTTACTTATGCAACTCCAAGTGTATGAGAAGCTCTATGGGTGCAGATCAATTAGACCCATATCTGCTAAAGCTTTCTGCCCACTTCATTGCCGAGCCGAGCCCGACACATTTTTTATTTAACCTCTCTGATAGAACACAGTGCATAGATGCTAAAGGTTTGAAATCAAAGGTTGTAAGCATAGAAAACGGTGTGCCACAAGGATTGGGTTTAGGTCCTACATTATTTACACTTTATGACAATACATCTAATAGAAATATGATTATAAAAAATTACTGATTTCAAGAAAACACTTGGTATTGATATTTTTACGTGAGGATCGATTCTCAAAAATAAATGTCAAGATCGATAGCATCGATAATTCAGAATTGATCCGTCCATCCCTACCATAGGCAGATGAAACAATGGAAGCACTGCTTCTTGCATACCCTTCCAAACTAAAGCATTGATAGGAAATATAGGCCTATTAACTGCAGGGAAATACCAGAACATAAAAAATAATCATTATTATTCATTAATTTATTCATTAATTTATTTCAAGAACTGACTATGCGTTTGTAATTGTTTCATGAGAGTTTCTGACGGTCAACAAGTCCAGTACCTAAAAACAATGAATGGTGGCACTGATGCCACTTTTGTTGTGTAACCCAGGTCTAAAACAGAGTAAGACATACTAAATAAATAGCCATAAATTGTGGATTTAATAACAACAAATACATTTAATATTTTACATAAAATAATTCATAGTAATAAATAATCTTATCATTCAAGTTGAAATAGAAAATATGGTAACATAAAATTATTTTACAATTCATTTAATTGAACTTGTCCTCCGACCTCTGTGACGCATATCCCTAGTTTTTCCCAGTGTAGCGAGCTGCCCAGAAAGCAGAACTAGGTTAGCAACGACGAAAAGCACTAGAGAAAAAACAGCGTGTTGAGCCAGAATGTGTGTCTAATTAATGTGGAAGATTGAAAGTTTATTTTAAGACAAATCGAAGTTGGCAACTGTTAAAATTGTTGAAATATTAACCAAGACACGTTTTGGCCAGTTTTTTTTTTGCTTTCCCCGAAAGCTTACAGACCTTAAGACGAGGAAACGGGTTCCAAAGAGTGCGTAACCGTAAGAAAGAACAGCAAACAGAACATCAGATGGCGATCCACCCCCAAGTAGTTTTAAAGAACTGATCTACCAGGACATTGCTCCGCCATTGTTGCGGTAGAGTTCTGGACCCCCATTTTCTTCCTTTTATATTAGAACTGAACTTAATTTGTATTGATGGACTGAACAAGAACATAGATTGTATTATATTATAGTGTAACATTGCATTTACCTGTTGTTGTTGACTGTAAATATCTTGGAAGTACATTTTGATCAGGTTTCGCCTACGGTTTAACATAAAGGACAATTTACATATAAAAACAAATTATATAGATACTTACTTGTTCACCTGAAAACAAGAAAGAGTTAACTCATAATAATAAATTAGATGAAAGTAAATAGGCTAAACTTACCTGTTAGAAATAGGGCTGTTAACCTATCAAAAATATAGACTGGTCTGACCTTGAATAATATTTAGTTGACACTAAACAACCTAA